>JARKIB010000413.1:0-110400 GCA_029378385.1 Mycena metata | reverse complement strand
CAACTCAATGCAATGTGCCGTGGAAGGATACGAACGGTGCTGCATTGTCAGCTTGGGCGAAGCCGAGGATGACGGGTCAAACAGGTAAGCTCTTCAATCAATACATATTCTTTTTTCTTACCGAGGCAGGTCCTCCGCTGGTGATTGTTTGTTGCGATTGGGGTTGGACGGGGGCGATCGAGAATGAGATTGTGGAAGGACACCCAAGACTTGGATGGACGAAACGGGTAGAAAGCGAACAAAGAACCGAAATTTCCCAATCGGGACTTTGGCGGTTAGTCGCCCGATTGGGAATTAAGGGCTGAGATCGAATGGCGGAGCTTCATTCCGCCGATATAGAAGCTGTGAAGAGGCGTCACCAGACAGTCGCGGCTAAGGCAAGGGGTGGGAGATTAGCGCAAAAAATAATGTAAATCATGGGTTCACCCCGCGCCCGCTAGCACGTTGGGAATAAAAACAAAAATCGGCGAGATTGGTATGTATTGAGTTGAATTGCGGAGTGAGCCCTACTGGTATTCTACCCTGACTCCGCCCTTGGTTTGCCGGGGTGAAATTAGGTCAAGCCCCTATTTTGAGTGATGGCCACCGTCGTCGAAACGAAGATAACCGGTCACTCCACACCACTTTGGCCAGTACTCGGTACTGCCAGGAACGTGAACTGAAGCTAATTCTGCGCGTAATTTCGAGTCAACGAGATGCAGCTCCCGGCTCACCTGCCGCCTGAGGACTCAGCAGAGCTCCATGAAAGAAATAGTCATGATCAAAGACAGACTTTTTTGAGTAAGGAAACATGCACGTGTCGAAAAAGTCTGTCTTCTCCTCCGGTGCCCGCCCATCGTCAATGTCCGCCTCTCCCTCTCCACCGAGGCCAAACCTACTAACTGTCTGTTAGTGGGACATTTGAGGCCGGGGCAGTGGGGAAAGACGTACCTCTGTTCAGGTTAAGGATGACAGATTTGAGGAAGGGCCAAGTTAGCACAATTTGGCGAAGATCTGCAGCACGGTGCAGGCTTCGGAGCAGTGAATGAGGCCGAGGCGCAGATTGCTGAGAAGTTCAGTGAAGATAATCAGTGCTCGACGTACTGGACTGTCAGAGAAACCAGCGCTCGCACTGAAATAGTCAGTAGACAAAAACGCCAAGGCGTTTATCAGGAATCACCACCGCGACAATGAAAACGGCAGAAGGAAAGAGGGACAGACGACGTACAGTGGCAGTCTGGACCTTCTCCTCGCACTTTGCAAAGTGGTGCTTCATGGGCGCACATTCGGTGCGCGCGGCGGCCTGTGAAAAAGACGACGTCAGTTTACTTCCTGCGCGGCTTGTATTCGACGCGCATAGCATGTGCTTGCGAACGCGTCGTGGCACCGTCGAGACTTGACTCGACGGTGCATGCGCGGCGTCCGTACGGCGCGACAAGACACGGGATGAAGGGGACTCGATGCGTACACACACGATCTGCATGCTTGGCAGCGGTGTACACGCGGGGTCTCGACGCTGCCTGCGCCGCACGCACTGTTGCCAGTCAGGACCTTCTCCGAATCTGCGCGCGCGGCGCAGGCTTCGCGGATAGCCGGGGCGGCCTGTGGAAAAAATGTTGTTGGCGGCGTCGAAAATCCACCCCACAGGCCGGCCATCCCGACGGCCCAAAACTAACCCCAGAAGGACAATGCACACTCACATCCTCCGGTTCCTCCTCCCTCAGCAGCGGCTCCCTCGCCCTCCCCGTCGTCTTTCCCCCCTGACTCGTCGCCCGCCTCTGGCGCTCTTGTGGTTCTTGCTATTGTCGTTCTTGGTGTCGTCGGAGTAGGTGTGGGAAGAGATGGTGGAGCGCCAGGTGAAGGTGGGAACCGAGGTCGGCGGGTGCGCACGAACGGGCGGTGCGGGGCTTGATTGCGGGCTCGAGCTCGGGCGTTCGAGCGGAGATCGATTCGGGTTGGAACATCAGAGGTCAAAGAGCGGCACGGGGACGATAGTGAGTCCGAGAAGAAACAGGGTGATTGGTGTGTAGAGCGAGTTCGCGCCTGCATAACGCAAAATCAAACTCAGCAGCCTGAGTTTGAACACCGGCTCCACCTTTGGATTTGTTTGGTCTCTTTCTTGATTCTCACCGATTAGCACGATTTCTAGGAATCGAGCTTCAAGCAATGAATGCCGCCCGCGTTTTCCCGACGCAACTTTAGGTTGTGGCCCTCCAGAAGTTCATAAACACTGCGGGGAGCAAAACGGAGTCAGAAATCGTCGGTATAGGGAAGGACCTTTTAGGGGGCAGACAATTGGCAGACAACCACAGTGAGGGCCACGCCATAAAAACTTCACTGACCTTGATCTCTAGGCGCCTTGCTTGTGGTAATGGGAGTTTTCAAACATCTGTGGGAGGCAAATCCAGAGCATCAGCTCGGCGGACGCACCCACTTTTATCTTTCATTTTTCCCTTCATCCAACCACAGTCTAATCACAGTTCAAGGGAACAGAATAGCTCACCTTCACGACTATCAACGTCGTTCTGGATCTACTCAATTTCTCGTGCAAGAATTCCGTGGGCGGTTAAAGAGCTGCAAATTCCACGGCGGCCTACCTTTGAACGGCGCCATTTGACTTGTATTTTCGCGTCGTCTTTTTGAGCCTGTGAGTACATGGCGGTTATTCAAGTGCTTGAAGATTAACGCCTTCCCGCAGAATCACATACCGCTGTATTTGTTACAAGAATATTACCTTTTGAGTTCAACGTCGAGGAACCGAAAGGAAAGCTTCTCGGTGACCATCACCGAGTCACAGCTTCTACCTGCAACGTCGTCGTCGTCAACTCCAACGATTTCAAGGCCGATTGGACGTAGAAAACTCGTGTCAACTTGCACTGCCTGTGTTGCAGGACTTGGTTTGCTGGATGGCTCTGTGCTGGGGTTTCACTGCGGTTCTCTTTATTAATGAGTCGGCTCTAATTTTTCAGTGGCGCGTTCGAGCCAGCTTGCAGGTGCTACCTCGACGCCTGGATGTTCTTGGGTGAATGTGGTCGTTCAAAGGCATTCGGACAGGCTGGATTCGGTGATGCGGTCCGGTGGATTAAATATTTGATCAATAATTATGAATATGTGCTGGGACGGACACTCTGCGTGATTGACGCGTTGGACGCGTCTGCGTACCCTCCGCTTTCTTTCCCTTCCTCTTCAGCCTCGTCTGCTACCTTCACTTGCATCTATAGCTCTGAAGATGGATTTCATGAGCAAGGTACGTTCCTCTCTCTCTGCAGTCCTCCAGGGAGCTCATTCTTCTGTCAAGTTGAGGGCTGCCTCTGTGCAGCTGTCCCAGGCCCAGGGGCATACGTCGACATGAACACCAGCCGCATCCTCTTCCTCAGTCGCGTTGCCTGTTTGAGGAACGAAATCAGTCAGAGGTGAGTCAAAAGAGGAACTTTCCCGATTGGGACTTTGGCGGTTAGTCGCCCAATTCGGTTGATGGTCAGGGGTCCGGATCGAATCCAAATGCACAGCACAGTGACGATCTTCAACTTCCGCATGCACAAGGGGGAGTCTTCAAAGAAATCCAAAAATATTTGAGTAGTTTATTACCCTCTTATACATTTATAGTCTCCGAGATCTAGGATTGCAGACAGACTATGCACTTGCAAAACGAATTTCTGCCACGAGACGAGTTGGTGTGACATGTGACATGTGAGTGCGCAGCCAAGTTTTTCAGGCGGGGTACAATTCACCCTTGCTTTCTGACTGTGATGCCGGGGGTAACATTTGGCCCTGGTGCTCTTATAACCCTTGGCTCTCGTCTTCAAGTTGTCGCCTGGACCAGCACTCTTCCGCAAGTTCATACTGCCGCCTTTTGTGCACACCCCATAAATCCTCGCTTTATTCATTCTTGCTATCGTCACACTTGATTTACGCTTACGACGCAGTTGGTCGCAGATCCTTCCCGTGGATCCATGGGAAGGATGTCGCGCTTTATCGCCAATCCACCGGTCGAATACCGAAGGGCATGGGTCAAATACCAGATGGTCCGTACATTTGGATGCGACATAATCGCCCAGCAGTAGCTGTCCGCTGCGCGTGAGCGCGCATTCGCGCCACGCGGAACGACTGCAGCTCAGCCTGCTGTCGTGCTGGTGTCGGCGTTGAGTGGAACGGGCTGATTACACCGCGCAAGAAAGGCTTGCATGCAGCAATGCACGGGAGTGGAGTTTACAACTTGTTCCCGGTGTGGGAACGACAAGGGATCACGCGGCTCGGGTGTGGCGCGAAAACGCGGTTAGGATTGAACTGCTTGAGGATTGAGCTTCAAGAATGGAAATCAAATAAGTCAGCTCAGATACTGCACACCTTCGACTGATTTGAGATGCGCGTGCAGAATTCGCTATAGAAATAGAGTGTAAGCATCCTTGAAGCATCCATGGATTCAATTCGGCGGGAGATACTCACTCAAGACGAAATTGAGTGTGGGCCACTTGTAAGCAGACGGTTGAAGGGTGGATTGACTGCAACTTTCACCAACTGTGAAGAAATCAAAGTGAGTAACGAAATAGACTGTATTCTATTCTTTGGCAGCGAGTAAAGCTGTGCAATTTCCCCCTTTGGGACATCACGCTCTTTCTCTTTAGTACGCGCCGACGTGTTTGTTGACTCTACTCTGGGAATGTAACGCGTCCACGGTCACAAAAAGTGCAAGGCGTATTGCACTTTTAAGCGCTCTGAATACATTTCCTCCCCGCCGCCGCGATACCCCCGAAAAAGGCTCAAACCACCATCGCCCAGTCTCTCGGTCGGTTCCCTTTGGCATGGCTCTCCATTATCCACCTGTGCGCGGGCGCACCAATATGCCCTGCGTGCCCGGGGGGCTAATTGGATCTTGCTTGCGTCCTGTGTTGCCACTCAACTGCCACTTTGTTGATCCACTCATGCTGGCTCAGCGCTCGTCACTCAAAAGGACTCGCCTACCCTGTAAGTTTTTCTTTCTCCCAATCTTTTATCTTTCTGCTGCCTCCCCTGCTGTTCTGCTATGACCTGCATCAACCCTGGGGCAAGCATAGCAGAACAGCAGTGGAGGTTCAGCACGATTACATCTATTCTAATTTCTAGCTAATTATTCCTGCAGGAACCTCTGAGTCTCTCACTTTGCTGGGCTGGGACAGCGCGGTATTTCATTCATTACCTCCACCTTTGGCTTCCTCCCGATGGATGCATTCCGCGTCGTCTGCACCAGCGCGCAGGGTTCTTTGCAAGATTGTACGGGAACCGGTTTGCGCGACCAACGGCAAGTAGGGGAGAATGGCTCCAGTACCGATCACGCGCACTGGATGGACACAGATTTGGAGGTGGGGGATTTGCATGTGCAGCACCGATGAACTCTGCGCTTGGTATCGGCGGGGTCGGAGCCATGCTGTATATACAATCAATGAATTCGGGGAATCTGGGGCGATGTGTGTAGTGTGAGTATCGTTTCTCTCCCTCTTCTCTCGAGTTTTCCTTGTTTTCCTTTCCTTCCTTCCATTCTGTTTGTTCTTAATTTCGGACTGACATCGCTGCACAGGTAATTCATGACGCAAAGTCCGTCGTCTCAACGCTCGATGTTTTGCGCTCGTGTTTTGTGTTGATAGCCTGTTCTGTTCTATCATCGCGTCGAGCTCCGTCATGCTCGTACTTCCGTATGCAGTTAACCCGAACTGGGGATGCATGTTCTCACTGCTGCAACTTGATTACCGGCGTCACCGAGGGCGTTATGGGTGAAATCGCAGCAGCAGGATTTGGCAGACTTGCGACTGGGATTGTAGGCGTAGTAGGCTAGTAGTTTCTTACATGTCCCCATATTACACCCGGACTTTGCCCGGACAAAATTTGACAAAGCTACAAAATTCGTGTAGCGCGTTTCACCAAGTTTAACACACCCCGTTTTCAGCGACGGTTTCCGTCGGTGAAAACTTGTAAACGGCCGACCGGCATCTCTCCTCCGACGGTAACAAGTGTCAACAAATCACCATGCCTCTCCACAACCAACTACTTCGAAGGCAAACGCTGGCAAACGTCTCTGACCCCTTTTTTCTCTCTTCAATGCAACAGCGTTTCTCGACTTCCACCGGAACTTTGCGTCGGCCTTTCGGACTTTGGAATCGGAAGCGACGGGCGTCCGAAGCTTCGACGTCAACCTCAGCATTCAACGTTCAACCCCAGTGAGAATCCCGTCTGGCCGGGTCTGCCGGGGTATGCCGCAATCTGCCTTGCCAAAGAGCGGCAGAGACGGGCGGAAGATGGCAGAGCCTGCCAGAATTTTGTCGTCACTTTTTTTCTTGCATTTGCCCACCTCTGCCCCGATCCGCCATTCTTCTGCCCAGTGCTGCCTACTGCTGTCCAGGTCCGCCCCGCCATTTCTTATAGAATCCCTATTGCATTCCATTGGAATAATAGAATAGTACAATAAACTACACAACAAGGACACCGAAGCCGTGCTCATCCGCTGCCCCAATCCATCCGCGTACTGTAGGAGCGCAAATATCGTCAATATTATAATATTATGTACAGCTTACACGGAGCGGAAGGAGCTTACCCCGTATATATTGTGCCAACCCAACCAGACCTGCCGACAACAATCCCAGTTAGTTGTAGGCTCGGATCGGTCAAAAGAAAAGAAATACTCACAAACGACGTGAGGCGGCAACACAAAATCTTGCGAGTAGGAGATCCTCGAGAGCTGCTGGTGAAAACCATATCAGAAAATATTCGGCGACGAAGCGTGATCTTACTTACATTATTGCTTGGATGGTGCACAGGTGAAGAAAAGAGAAAACTAAGTTGAATTGAGCGGTGATAATGAACGTCCAGTTGAACTTGGCGTACCTTTCGTCGAGTCGAATAGACAAACACGCGCGCCGGCCCAGATCTATGCAGCGGTGATTAGAGTTTTGGAAACTACCGCAAAACACCTTGAACGTACCATGGCGAAGACAACATCGAGACAACAAGGATAGGGAGCTCTGAAAGGGTTGAGAATCTGAGTGAGAAATAAATATGAAGAAAACTTACACCGCAGCAATACCATAGCTTGCGCGATAAGGGGAGTGCGCGTGAGTCTTTGGGTGGGGAAATCAGACTGATATGTGAAGGGGACAAAATGAAGACGCACCAGGTCTCGAAAATTTGTTACCAGGGAGCGGGAAATAGAGACCAGTGAGTAACCTAGGTTAGCAAGAAGCAAGGAGCGACTTAACTCGAAAGAACCTTGTTGCCGTTGAGTAGAAGGCTATATTTGAGATACTGTTAGGTTTTTGCTGAAAGCATGGCACTGGGACTTACACGAGAACATAGATACGATGATATGGGTACCTTGTGGTAATCAGCATTGAGCAGAAGCCGAACGATAATTGGTGCACGCACCTGAAGAAAAGAGGCCTAATCCTCGGGATCCAGCGGGATTGGTGTACACGGGGCAGCAGTAAGGTGGGATTACTTGCCGTTGGGCATCGTGTGAGCCAAAAGGACAGTGGCGCGAGATCGAGGGTGACCAGTGTTATGCCGATGGGACATATGCAAGCTCACCTCCGGTGTAAGATAGAACTCCAGGGTTGTGGCGGCGGTCCAGGTGATGCACATTGCTCTCTTGAGGGTCTGGAGAGCGGTGAGACACTTGAGAACGATTGAATTTTGGTCCAAAGGTCTTGTGATCGTTAGCTCGAGTTTGGGATAAAGCTGGAAGATATTCTAGCGACCAGTGGGACCTCTCTGGGGGTACTCTGTGCTCAGGAGATATGGAAACACGGACTGAGTCGCGAGAAAATATGCCGGAAAGAGGACACTTTGAAACTCGAAAAGTTGCGTGTTTCGCGTAGTTCTTGCGGGTATAGGGCAAGATTGTGGGGCTGATCCATGGTGGATTGGGTTCAGATAGCAGGAAGGGTAGTGCAGGGGAAGGACATTAGCCAGGAAGAAAGGGAGCGGAGATGGTGGAGGGAGGAAGTAAGAGGCATTTGGAACTCCGACACGCCGCGCGGCCATTACGTGGTCCGCGGCGCCGGTGGGCCGCGATTTCTGACTTTGGCAAAATTTCGTCTCGTGCTTTGGTCGTTCTCAGAATTGGCGTCGTCATGGCGCTGCAAGACTATTTCTGCAGGTTTAGCATTGATTTTAACAAAAAATTAATTGAGGCCAGACCGGGGCAGATCTGCCAGAGAGTGGCAGAATGATGGCAGATGGCGGCAGACTCGGTCAGACGGGATTCTCACTGGGGTTCAACCCTCGACCAGTTCACAAATTGCGGGTGAAATGGGCTGGGCGAGGTCTGCCAGGGTTGGTTCCATCCGCCTTGGCAATTGCCGGTGATGTTTTCCTCGCCCTTTTTAGCCCACGAATATCTTGTTGGCTGGCTTGATTTTTTCAGTCTTGGGTGTGCTGGTTCATGTGAACTCGTTGGAATGGTTTTCTCTGCCACGCGAATGCAATTCAAGTCAATGTCGACCCAGTCAAGCTTCTCGGTGACCATCAGTAGGTCACAGCTTCTACTCAAACCCGAACGTCAACGTCGATGATTTTCACGAGCCCGCGAGTCGAGTGGAGCTCGCGTTTCATGCTGCCCGTGTAGCGGGAGGACTTGGGTTTGCTGGATGAATCTCTGCTAGGGTTCCCTGTCGGCTTTCTGGTTATTAATCGACTCGGCTTTTTCAGCGACGTTTTCCAGCCTGCAAGCGGGCCAGTTGTATCTCGGCTCGCAGGTGTTCTCGGGCGAGTATGGTGGTTCAAAGGCATTCTTGGCAGACTGGATTGGGTGATGCGGACCGGACACCGACTAAAAATTAAATATTTGATCAATAATTATGAATTGTGCCGGGACAAACTCTGCGTTATCGACGCGTCTTTCTCTATCCACCCGACCTGCCTGTCCTCTCTCCCCCTTCGTCCTCATCCTCATATCCCGACAGCAATGTCTTTCGACTTTCTAGCCAAGGTGCGTTCTTGTCTCTCCGCCGTACGCTCCCGCTTATCCTTCCTGTCAAGGCGAGGGCTGCGGCTGCTCAGATGGTCCAAGGACCATATGCCCCCATTTCGTCGTCAAAAGGCCCTTCGACAGGCACATCCTCAACTCTGACAGGCGCGCCCTCATCCACAGGCGCGTCCTCATTGACAGACGCGTCCTCCTCTTCGGTGCGGCCGTCGCTGCCGTCCTGGTCTGCGCCCTTGATAGTATGTGCTTTCCCTCGTTCTTTTGCCTTGTGCTCACAACCATCCATCTTGAAGTCTGTGCCAGTACCTCAACCTCAAGCCGCTATTTATCGCTCATTCCTCGCTGCCCCGGTTGTATCTCAATCTGTATGTATTTCCACTAGTCTGCTTTTCGCAATTCTCATTCTTTGCGCAGAATCTTCGGCCGTCTGTCGTTCCCGAGGCCCTGCAGAGCTTCATTCCCTCCACCGTCTCCGATGTCCGTCCAGCTGCCCTTCTCTTCCCTTGAAGAAAGCTGACGCCTGTGTTCCTAGTCTGTTCCATCCAAACCGGTGAAGAGGGTCAGGAAAAGTGCTAGGAAAAAGAACGACGAGGTACGCATTCATCACGTCTCTCTTTTTCTTTTCATTCATGTCTTTCTTGCCAGAACGGCGCCGCGCAATCCGTGGTACAACATCTCTTCCTCGTCAATCATTTCCATCTCACCTGCTTCTTCCTCCCTCAGGCTGGGCCTTCAAACCCTACAAAGAAGTGTTCTGTTGCACAAGTCACCGCTCCAAATGTACGTCATTTTATATCCATCTTTTCGGCGCGTTTTCTGACCAATGCTTACTAGGAACCTGAAAGAAAAACCAAGCGAGCAAGAACGGTGAGCATATATTGAGAGCACGTAAATTATGTTCTTATTTAGCATCAGAAACTCGAGCAGTCGGACACTGACTCGGAGGAGGAGGGCGATTCTGTTGTGCGCAAGCCTGGACCAAAAGTGAGCTGTTAATCCCAATGTACCATTAACAGATGCTGATACTCGATAAGCCGCACACAAAGTACCAGCGACGCGTAAAAATGGATCAGGTGAACGGCAGTCGCCGTGTGCTACGACGTGGAAAGGAGAAGACCGGTCTTGTCTTATCCGATGAAGACCAAGAGACGATGGGTGCCTACCTCGTCCAGGCGCTAGCCTCTCTTCTCCAGCAGCAGAAGGAGGTTGCGGCAGTCATCGCCACCGCCAACACCAACGGCACCTCCGTCCTTTCTGCTGTTGACGCCGTCCGCCGCCAGCGGCAGCAACTCGCACCGTCCCCCATCCCTAATCTCGACTCAGATCTCCAAGAGTTTCTTTCTGAGTATGCAGAGGACCCACTATATCTAAATGTGGATAAATGGGTGGCCCGCAGGGTCTTGGAGGAAGACGTCGGTGTGAGCTGTCACCTTGTGATGCGCTCTGAACGCGGCCAAACGGGAGGAAAATCATACTCACGACGCGACTCCGTATCCAAGAATATGACACAGTGCGCCTCCGAATAAAAAGGCCAGACCCCGAATCGAACGGAGACCTGGCGAGGAGACGTTATGGGAGTCCGTGTATTCGTCTCGCGTGCGTTACCATTCCGTCACCTGGCCACTCCGAATCAAACGGAAACCCACAAGCAAGCATCGAGGAGGAAAATATTGATTCTGACAAGAGCTACCTGGCCGTTCAATGGGTTCACTCAAAAAGACTCGACTTGCATTCACTCAAAAACGAAACGGAGGTAAAAGTTTCTTGATGGTGTATCAAGGCCAGACCCCGAATCGAACGGAGACCTTGCGAGGAAACATTACAGGCTCTCTTATTTGTCTCGCATGCGTTGCCATTCCGCCACCTGGCCGGTACTGGGGAGAAGGAAATGGGGGAGCAAACGGAGACGGAGTGGTTGCGGTATGGGAAACGGGGCGACTAAACGGAGAACTGAGGCGGTTCTTGGGAAGCGGGGAGGGACCGAAACGGGAAACGGAGGCGACACGAGGCTGCTCCGAGTCAATTTCTAACCCCTTCGGAATTGGGAACGCGTGGGCGATCACAGAGGCGAGTCAGAACAGAAAAGCTGGAACGTCCGTTTCCAATTAAAGGTATAATACGCGCGCGAGTATCGGACAGAGTACGGTATAAAAGCCAGCTGTAGGATACGGAATGATCATCTTATTACCTCCCACTGCATTTACCTAAAGCTACTCCCCCTGAAGTACACCAGGGTGGGGAACTAAATTAAAATACACTCTGCTACGGGTCGTGCCGCCCAATAGTAGGACAAACCAAGGTCACCTAGAAGGCCAGGGCTTGTCAAGAAACCCCGTCCGTCTCACCTCCGTTTCGATAAATCGATACGGGGGAAATATAGTCAATCCGGAGTTGAAAGCGCGCGGTAGTAGATTAACGCGGCACACCACCAAACGGCCAGTCGCCTAACTTGGCTTCGTGCAACCGTTCCTTTTCGGAGTTCGAGCGCATATCCTTGCGAGGAACCCACCCCATCGTACACGGAACGCCTATCCTACGCGATCATACCATTTCCCCCATTCAATTCGCACACTTCACCCCCGAGTCTTCGAAACGGAAGTGATTTCGTTTCAAGGCGTTCACCAACAGAGAAACCAGGCTACGAAGGGAATCACTATAACCATCCGTATAGTGTTGCACTGTACTGAAGAGACCTGCCGTCCGATACGTTCGAGACGGGTGGATAAAGCATAACAGATAACCCGAGTACTCCGAAACGGAACAGCATTCGCATTGCGGAGCGTACCCTTCGAGCAAGTGTAGAAAACTATCCATCTGCGGTACCTTCGGAAGGCCAGCCCCCAACGAAGAACTAAATCTTCGAGGAACCTGGCAAAGCGTTCAATCCAAACGGAGAGAACTGTACACACACACACACCACAAATTATATATCGCGCATTAGCGTACCTTAAAACTACGCAGCTCCGCGAAAGAGCAATTTCCCCCTAGAGGACGAATTAAATTCTGTAAAACACTACTTGACTATACCCACCCCGGGTCAGGCAGTTCACAGAACCGCAGTCCGCATCACATCGGCCAGATCGAGCCCGACAACATCGCACGTAACCATCCGAGTCGGCACCATCCCAGCTGATCGGGTCCTCGACTTTGTCTGCGGGAAGATGTATGCCCAGCCGGTGGAGATCCCGTGGCTGGCGCTCGTGCTTATTGCTCATAGGATTCCGCCAGATGAGGTTTTCTCTGCGGTCCAGTCAGCGCTCACCCACTACCGTCTTGGCCCCATCACTCAGGCTCTCGAGGACCCTATCCGCCAGCTCTCAACACTTGCCTTTCCCTCCGCAGACCGAGCACTGACCCTCACCAACCCTGGCATCACTATTGAGAATACACCTTTACGCCGACTGCAACAAGAGCTCGCCGTAAAGTCCCACAGTCGGTTTCACGCTATGTCCAGACACTTGACGTGGAAGGTGTTCCACCTCGTCGGCGCCGATCTACCCGTTCCAGGAGGTTACCTCGGCTTTCGTACAAACCCCGCACTTGGGAGGCGTGAGGCCATGACCGTGAACGCCGGTAGAGGGTTGGTGTTGAACACGACACCCGGTGGAACGTGGATCCCGGCGTTCCAGCCACGCGCTGAAATCTGGAATGTTATCTCGAGTGTGCGTCTCCCCTTCCAGTCCACCACCCCCGAAGGTCTCTCCACCCCGATCACTGCCAAATTATCCAAGTTGCTGCGAGAAGAACACTGATATTGGAAGAAGACTGTGGGCGTGGAGAAGACGTGTGTTGAAGCCACGCTGGTGTCCATCACCTGCAACCTCGTCGACGCCGCCTAGACGGTGCAGGGCTCGACGATCATGGTCACCGTAGCAGAGGACATTACGGAGGAGGAACGCACAGGACGCATAGGAGGAATTGAAGAGGCTACAGCGGGACCGGCTCTCAAGGAATTCATGCACATTGTTCGGATGCTACACCCCGCCAACGCCCATCTCGCAACGCCAGCTCAGCTCCGCCAAATCAGAGGCCCATTCCTGGACCTCTATCGGATGCAGGAACCGGTCGATCGAGCAGCCCACTCCACCTTCTTTATGAGACTTCTTGACGTTCTCGCCCCCATCCTCCTCACCACATGGAGCAATACCATGAGTACTTGGTTCCGTTACCGCGAACCCCAATTTCTCTTCTCTGGAGCAAATTCCGCCAAGGTCGACGCGTTTTTCACCGGCAATAGCCATAATCCGTCAAGAATTATCCCGGATTCTTGGTACGTGGCAGGGAGAATTGAATCAACCCAGGAGTATATCAAGAATCTCGGAATTCCCTGCCTCACCTACTACGTCCACCTTCCCAATTCCCTCCTCATCCTCCTCACCAACCTGCATCTTGGAGCAGCCAAACATGATCCTGAGCCGGCTAATCTGGAGCGGGAGATGTTCATCGTCATTGACGGCGTCGTCGAGCCCGGAATGGCGATAATCGAGCAGGACATTGGCGTCAACGGCCCGTTCGACAGGTCGGACGTCGCTGCTCTGGAAGTGCGACTTACGCGTCTCCGGGATGCCATCTTCGATCATGTGCAACGGCATGGAGTCTACGCCATCCTCGACGAGCTCAAGGCAAAGTACAGCATGTTACGCCACAACCTGACCTTGCTCCGTGGCATCGTGTCCCGGCGAAGGCGACTCGGACGAGGAGAAGGAAGACGAAGATGCCGAAGAAGACACCGAAGATCCTGCCGACGGACAACTTGTACCCGACCGCAACCGTTACCGCGGCCACATTGAACTTGCCGCCACCGGCAAACAAGCCCGTCAGGCTCAACTTGAGCGGCTGGTGGAGGACGCGAGGCGGGCGGAGAGGTTCGGGCTTTCCGTCGACCCTCATGGTTTTGCGCCCTTTGGCACGACCATTATGAGCCCTCAATTCGCGAAGCGATTCATGGCTCTGGCTAATGGGAAGGATGTAGCGCAGTGGGGGCGTTCTTTTGGATGTACGGTGGAGAAGAACAAAGCGGTACTGGAGAGCCACCGCAAGATCGGCGCCTGGAATGTTGCTCAGGCGGAGGGACGCCGTCTATTGCTTGAAGCGGAAGCAGAAGCTCAAGAGCTCCCTACCAAAACCGTCCACGAGTGTTCCCGTCGCTCTGATCAATTGGCTGCTTTTTCGAAGGTCGTTCAAGACCCACACAAGATCAAGTGCCGGGTCATGCTGGAGTCGGTCCGGTTGGGCAGGTGCGAAAGATGCGCAGAGGTCGTTGTCGGTTCTACCATCGCCACAATGCACTTTTGTGTCCATGACCCCACCAACCCCCTCACCCTCACCGAGTCTAGTTTCCCGAGTCTCCGCCGCCCCATTTATGTGCACGATATACTGAATAACCCAGAGTTCGACCGTCTCCTCACAGACCGGCTCGACCTTGTGTCCCGCACGGTCGCTTCCATCCTCACCGCCGCCAACCTCCAGGCTGCTCTTCCCCTCGACCATATCGAATATGACCCGACGGTCTGTACGACATCGGTTTACCTCCCTCCCGCCCTCAAAGACGACACCGATCTCTGGATAACGTTGGCCGTAGACGTTCTCCTTCTTGAACAAGCCCGCTGCCCCGAGGAGTGCCGACCCACCACCGCAACTCAATGCAATGTGCTGTGGAAGGAGACGAACGGTGCTGCATTGTCAGCTTGGGCGAAGCTGAGGATGACGGGTCAAACCGGTAAGCTCTTCAGTCGATACATATTCTTTTTTCTTACCGAGGCAGGTCCTCCGCTGGTGATTGTTCGATGCGATTGGGGTTGGACGGGGGCCATAGAGAAGATGAGATTGTGGAAGGACACCCAAGACTTGTTCCACATTCACACGTGCGACTGGATGCGGAATCGCGAGGAGGCCGGTGAAAAGGCAACCAACCGTTTTGACAGTACAAGAAATTGCAGGTCATGCAAATGGAAAAAAGTCGAATCACTCGCTGACCTCCCCGCCGAGTTTTCAAGGTTCTTCTGGCTCTCGCATAGACTACTATAAATATCTTTTGAGCTGTCTGTCTTTACTACTACATGGCCTCTTTACTCATTGTACAACAATTCACATTTTATTAGAGCATGAAAGACCTTTAGGACCGTTTTCGCAACGTGTGAACAATACATTGTATTCTTTCCCACTGACGATAAGTGCCGCAAACTTTTTGAGAACCCAAATTGCATTCAAAGCTACGACGTTATGCGAAGAGGAAGTCCTCGGAGCAAGGTTGGGTAGCCACAGCTGCATATCTCCAGCTGGTAATGCCCCTGTACGAGGCATGCCTAAAGGAATACACAGCAGAGCCCAGACTAAACATAGGTGGTGTAATTTCTGGTGAGGATTCACCGGTCAAGCAACCTATCCGTGACCATGGTGTCTGGGCCCGCCAGCTTGATGGCTTAACTCAATTCGCGTCTGACTCGGAAATGGATTCGGACGCTATTGACGGCCATCTTGCTAAACACAATAGTGACAGAACCTCTGCGCTCTTTACGAGTACTTAGCGTTCTGCTGCCTCTCAAGTCAAAGCCGTTCGTGGTAAGACACCTGATGCTAGCGTAACGGGTGAGATAGAAGCCCTGACCGATAAACTTGATGTCTGGTATGACCTCGTTTTGTATCCTCGTTATAGACATCACTGGTGATTTAGGCGGCAATGCACCGTGGGGTCATTGGAAACCGTCAAAGTCACATCTGAGCCATCTGTATGTTGTCCACGATGTGTGCGAGTTTGAAACTACTAGCCCTTGCTGGGAGGTAGCCATTAAAAGGAACGAAAGAGGTCAGAGCTAACAAAAAACCAAAATTTCCTAATCGGGACTTTGGCGGTTAGTTCCACAATTGGTACAGTCAGGGGCTGCACCATCATCCGACGCAAGGTGCTTCGGATTCAAGTTTTGCCAGTACCGAGTACTAGCCAAAGTGGGATCACTGGAGCGGATCATTTTCAACGATGGTGGCCGTCGCTCAAAAGAGAGGCTTGAGTTTTGACAACGGTCACCATATCGCGCGCGCAAAGAGGACCGCAGCGAGGAGAAATCTTGCAGTGGAATTTAAGGAAACACAGAGAGCGGAAGACACGAGGCGAGACGCGGAGGCTGCATACTCGCACGAGAGAAGCCAGAAGCGACCAAAAACCAAAATTCCCCAATCGGGACTTTGGCGGTTATTCGCCCGATTGGGACAGCTAGGGGCTGGTTTGCCAGGGTGAAATCAGGTCACACTCTTATTTTGAGCGATGGCCCCCATCGTCGAAACGAGGCTAGTCCCAGTACTTAGTACTGGCAGAAACTTGAAGCCGAAGCTAATTCTGTAATTCTGCGCGTACACGATAAAGAATTGAATAGTATATAAATCGTTGAATTTTCACGCTACTACAAGTGGACGAACGCGGTGGTTAAGTAAAGTGTCGTCAGAAAGTCCTTGGCGTCGCCGTGACGGGGACGGGCACACCGCAACAAGTCAATTGGTGAGGAAACGGTGTGGCGGATAACACCGGGTTTGAGCTGCCGAGGACGTGCACCCAATCCTCGATAGGAAGACCGACTTGAGGAAAGCGAAAGGCGGGAGAGGCTGGGCAAGGTGTGTGTATAACGACGGGGAGAAGCCGCTTGAGGCGTAGCATGTGTGCGGAAGCGGGATATGGCGAGATGATCCTCTGGGCTGTGCAAGTAGTCAACGAAGAGGCAGGCTTTGGCGGTCGGAATAATTAGTGAGCATCGGGAGAGATGGGGGAGTTGGCGAAGATGAGGGAGGGAGATCTTACGTTGCTATAATCCTTAATCGAACTCAACAACAGAAAGTAATCAAAGGGCAATGGACTTACTCTCGGCATGATTCCACTTCAGTAGTGGGTGTAGTCTTGAGGCTGCATTTGTTGTTCTGGGCGCATCGCGCTTACATATTTCATCGGTTTGGAGAGAGTTCGAGGGCTTGAGAGACTGGCTTGAAGTCCTTGAAAAACCATGAGGCGACGGCATTCGGAGACGAGGGCTGGGAATAAATAAAATGGGCTGGACGAGCGAGATGGTGGATAGGATGGGACTCGACGCGCACGCCCGCGCATAGCATGTGCTCGCGAATGCGCCGCGGCACCGTCGAGTGCAAGTTGTGCACTCGACTCAACGGTGTGTGTGTGTGCGCGCGCAGCGTCTGTACGGCGCGGAAAGACGAGGGATGCATACACACATGCATGCTTGGCAGCTGTGTGCGCGCGGGGTCTCGACGATGCCCGTGCGGGTACGGTGTGTGTAAGCTAGGGCCAAGGGACCGGTGGGGTGAGGGGCGATTGTCTCCCGACGGCCCAAAAAGGAACCAAACACCAAAGGGCTCACATCCTCCGGTTCCTCCTCCCCCTCAGCAGCGGCTCCCTCGCCCTCCCGTCGTTTTCCCCCTGAGTCATCACCCGCCTCCCGCGCTCTTGTGCTTGCTGCTATCGTCGTTCTTGGTGTCGTCGGAATAGGTGTGGGAAGAGATGGTCGAGCGCCAGGTGAAGGTGGGGACCGAGGTCAGCGGGTGCGCATAAACGGGCGGTGGAGGTCAATGAGCGGCATGGGGACGATGGTGAGCACAATGTCCAGCCAAATCGCGGGGAGAGGCAAGGGGACCATAAGCTTGTTGGTAGGTCAGTATAGACATGGACAGCAAAAAAATCACGGACGTACCTGCTGTGAGTTCGAGAAGAAAGTACAAAACAGGCTGACCGCGGTGTAGAGCAAGTTGGCGGCTGTGGGAGGGAATAACGTGCAAAATCAACTTGAAACTCAGCAGCCTGAGTTTGAACACCGGCTCCACCTTTGGATTTGTTTGGTCAGGAGATCGGCTTATGCTGCAATAGGTCCGATCCGAAACCGTCGATTTTGGTCCTTTCCGTACGTTGTGTTTCTTGCAGAGTTTGTCCGCATTGTGATCAGGACCCGCGCTTTTTGACTGAATGCGTCCGCGAAACGGATCGGACATTGTTTTGCGAGGAGATCCTTTTTGACCTGCGAGAGGGCAGTTCTGTCAATTTTCCTGCGATTTTTTTGGCTGAGGCTGACTGCGGCCCAGCGAATGCCTAACAAAAGTCGTAAAAAGTCGTTTTTCGAGCACATTCGTGTGCAAAAAGGATCGGACATTGAAGGCCATAGCTAGCTTCCGTCCACACCTTGGATCGGACATGCTCAGATTTTTGCGAGATTTCGTACGCACTGTGATCGGACATTGGACCCATATTTTGGCCGTTTCCGTCCGCACCAGGATCGGACCTTTTGCAGCATAAGCCGATCTCCTGTTTGGTCTCTTTCTTGATTCTCACCAATTAGGAAGGACGCGATTTCTAGGAATCGAGCTTCAAGCAATGAGTGCCGCCGGTGTTTTCCTGACGTAAAGTTAGGTTGAGGCCCTCCAGAAGTTCATAAACACTGCGGGGAGCGAAAACGGAGTCAGAAATCGTCGGTATAGGGAAGGACCTTTTAGGGGGCAGACAATTGGCAGACAACGACAGTGAGGGCCACGCCGTAAGAACTTCACTGACCTTGATCCCTAGGCCCCTCTACTGCTCATTGCTTTTGGTAATGGGAGGCAAATCCAGAGCATCAGCTCGGCAGACGCACCCACTTTTATCTTTCATTTTCCCTTCATCCAACCACAGTCTGATCACAGTTGAAGGGAACAGGAAAGCTTGCCTTCAACAGGGCGTTCTCGACCGCAAAATCTTGCTTTCCATATTCTCGCGCTCACTGGGATATCGTCGGACGTGGTGGTGCGAAAACTTGCAGCCGCCTTCTTCTTGGGTGTGGAATATTGTGACTCTCGATGTCGTTCTCTCGTGCAGGAATTCCGTGGGCAGTTAAAGAGTTGCAAATTCCACGGCGGCCTACTATTTTCGTTTTGAACGGCGCCATTTGACTTGTATTTTCGCGTCTTCTTTTTGGACCTGTGAGTGCATGGTGGTCATCCAAGTGCGAGAGATTAACGCCTTCCCGCAGAATCGCATACCGCTGTATTTGTTACGAGAATATTACCTTTTGAGCTCAACGTCGAGGAACCAAAAGGAAAGCTTCTAGGTGACCATCACCGAGTCACAGCTTCTACCCACAACGTTGTCGTCATCAACTCCAACGATTTCAAGGCCGATTCGTGTCGACTTGCACTGCCCGTGGCAGAGGAGGACTTTGGTTTGCTGGATGGCTCTCTGCTGGGCTTTCACTGCGGTCCTCGGTTTATTAATGAGTCGGCTCTAATTTTTCAGTGACGTGTTCGAGCCTGCAAGCTGGCTAGTGGTACCTCGACGCCTGGATGTTCTTGAGTGAATGTGGTCGTTCAAAGGCATTCGGACAGGCTGGATTCGGTGATGCAGTCCGGAGGATTAAATATTTGATCAATAATATGTGCTGGGACAGAAACTCTGCGTACCCTCCGCTTTCGTTCCCTTCCTCTTCTGCCTTGTCTCCTACCTTCACTTGCCTCCATAGCTCTGACCATGGATTTCATGAGCAAGGTACGTTCCTGTGTCCCTGCAGTCCTCCAGGGAGCTCATTCTTCCTCTCAGGTTGAGGGCTGCCTCTGCGCAGCTGTCCCAGGCCCAGGGGCAGACGTCGACACCGTCAACACCAGTCGCGTTGCCTGCGATCTTGTCCTCATCAGGCGCATCCTCGTCGTCGTCCCGTGCGCTCCCGTCTTTTGCTGTAGTAGGTGTTTACCACTGACCCTTCTTTCTTGTGTTCATTCGTCCTCGAAGCTGCCCTCGAGACATCACTACGGACCGGTTCCAGTTCCTGTCGTCTGTGCTTTCCCTCGTTCTTTTGCCTTGTGCTTTACAATCATTCATCTTGAAGCCTGCACCAGTACCTCAACTTCAACTCGCTTCAAATCACCTTATTTAAATAAATAGATTTTCAAACAAACAACAAACATAGGAAATACATAAGACAAAATGGGCCAGGACTGCGTATAATAGTTTGAACCTTAGGCTACCATCAACTTGATCTGTTCTTCCTCCAACCCAAGCTCTTCAGTATCACTATCCACTTCCTCCACCTTCCCCGCAGGAACATTGAGCTCAGTGAACTGAGCCAAATTCTTTCGGTGCTGCTCTTTTGTCTCCTCACTGATGTCACCAACCCTCTCATCAATGTCCTGAACTCTCTTGGCTTGTGACGAGCACTCAAAGAGTGGCCTTGCAGTTTCCCACAGTTCCAGTGCCTTCAACACATCACCATTTCTCTTGGCAATGTCCCCGAGTCGAATGATACACTCTGCCCTGCTATGGTGGACATCCATGTAGGTAAATCCGTCCAAGGCGACAGTGAACAGGCTGACAGCGGTGAGTTCATCGTTCTGCATGAGGTGGACATCTCCAATAAATTGCAAAGCCTTGTGAATTTCAAGCTTCTCCTTTGCCCTAAGAGAGTGTGCAAGTAGGATTATACTCCATGAGGGATCATGGTGTGGGCTCCAGTGAGTAACATTTGCCAGTCTCTCCAGACAGTAACTTACTATCCAAGAATCCCGATCTAACCCAAATTTGAGGCATTTGCAAAAGAGTGAGGATGACATATCTCCTTCTCTGAGATTTAGATTGGCTTGAATCATATCACAGCCAGTCAGCATCATCTTTTGTCCAATTTTGTTGAAAATGGTTTGTGATGCATATATTTTCTCCTGGATCACCTCACATGAAACTCCCATGGGGACCTCAACTCCAGCAATATTCATCAAAGAAAAACCCTCATAATACAGCTGTCTCCCCTGATAGGTCTGAAGGAGTTGTGTATGGAGGGTACAAGCATAGGCATACTCTGATTTGAATACATGAACTTCTGCCTGGCAGTTCATCAGGGCATAATTCAACTCCCCCTGGGACAGACCACACAGCTCTAAATGAGCACGGGCCCTCATGACAAGAAAGATGCATTTACGATAATCACCCAACATGTGGCAGGACAAAGCCTCAGTGTATAGTCCCTGTGCCTCTCTTTGTAAGTTCCCAGACTTCTTTGCAAGTCTCTGCACCTCCTGGGCATAAGCCTGGGCAACGATATAGTCACCAGTTCGCCATTTAATCCATGAAAGCCGATCTAAGGCTGTAGATTGTCCTCTGATGTTTCCATGTGACTTGGCCAAGGAGAGGCCCATTTGACAATACTTTAGAGCTGCGGGAATATCAAGCCCTGAGTAATAGTAGCCTAAATTAGTGTAAAAGGTGGCTACGGTATCTTTGTCAGTACCTATCATGGTTAAACATAGAAAGTGAACATACCTTCCAAATCAGGATCATCCAAATTCTTCAACCACTCCAAAGTCTGAGCAATCAGTGCCTCGGGATGGGGGATCAATCTCTGGCCACTAAATAACCAAACAGCAAAGGATGCCTTGGCCCGATGGTCCTCTGAGTGTGGGAGGAGGCTGATTACCTTGTTCACCAGAGGCATCACTTCATTGCCAATAGCTGCACTGAATCGGATGAAGTGAGATGTGCAGGAGATGCTATCTGCTAGATCAGGATGCCCCGGGTGTAGTCCATTCTGGATAATGTTTGAAATATTGGTATAATTTGAATTCAGTCGTTCAACATAGAGGGCTGCTGATTGTTTCCCCATACCAGCTAAATACACTTGGAGGAGCTCCTGGAAGTGTTTGAAAAGTGGTCTGATCATTTTATCTGTTGGTGGCCGGAATTTTGCCATGTATTCTCTGATTGGTACCAGAGCCTTGAGCCGCTTGTGGTCATCAAGGTAAGCCAGAGCAGTGCGAAGCAGGGCCCTTTTACAATCAAGGATATCCTGAATTGCAAACTTGAATTTGCTTTGCTTCAGTTCTACATCTGAGAGCCCATCCGGAAGGATAGACAGCAGACTCAACAGTTCCTGGGAGTGAGGTGTGGACGTGATTCTAGGACTTTCAAGGGAAAGCAAGATAGATATTTCAAGATTGGATCTTTGGTCATAACCCTCTGAGATGACTGAGGTATGCTCCCTCTGCCAGCGCGACAAGATTGCAGTGGTGCCCTCCACATCCACTGCATGAGCAAGAAGGTTGATTGAAAGTGGCATATTGTCTGTAAGGCTCAAGACTTGGTCGATTTCCTCCATTGGGTGTCTATCTTCTGCGATATCAATAAACACCTTGTGTGCAGCGTCTTGTGCCAAGGACTCCAGAGGGGGCAGGAATGGCCGTGTCCATTGCACTTTGGAGGGTCTTTCTGCTCCTCGCATTGTAATCTTGGAATTCATGAGTAAAACAAGTACACAAGAAGAAATGAGAATACACACCATCAATGCAAGACTGGCTATATCTGTGAGCAGGGAGAGGAACTCCTCAATCTTTTTGCGGGATTCTACTGGCTCCCAAGCAGTCTCGAGGTTGTCAAGAATCAGCAAAGTGGGTGACCCCTCCGAAAGACGGTGGAGAACTGCTTGAGTGAGGTCTTGACCAAGCTTCATTCCAAGATGGGCCCCAATGAGACCTGCAAGTTCCACCTTGCTTGCTGCAGTGTCACAGGCAACAAACAGCCGATTTCCCTGGTATTTGATAACAATTTCTTCATGATGTAAGACAGCTTGTGCCAAACTGGTCTTTCCCATGCCCCCTGCACCTAGAATGGCTATCCTTGGAGTGTTTTGTTCAAAATGTTTGAGGATATCAGCAAGCTCTGATTCACGGCCATGGAAAATTTTTGGCTCTGCTGGCAGCATGGAGATGGAGTTGGAGCTATAAGGAGCATGAGAATGGACACAAGAAATGAGTGTTCTTTGGGATCACCTTGCATATGAACCAGAATACATCCTGCTAATCTGTGTGTCTGTTATTATCGCTCTTATCAACAAATATCCTCACATACAGAGGATGCTGAGTCTGAACTGGATATCATCTCAATTGTATTGAGCATCTCCTGATGTCTGATCTGGGCCTGTTCTTCCATTTCTCTGGCAGTGGAAATGATATCTGAGGATTTAATCTGCAAACCACCTTGAGCAGGTAGATTTACTTTCATATGTGCAGTGCTTGCCTGAAAGAACACAAATCCCTGTTGCAATCCTGCCCTGCAATCCTTTAGCAGCCCACCCAATTCCCCCTTTCGGAAGAACTTCTTGACTTTGCTGCCACTTTGCTGGGCCTCAATAAATGTATAAATCTTGTGGAGGGTCCTAAATGTGTTGTGTGAGCCATGTGCATGTGTATGGGAGTGGAGGGTTACTGAGTGAAATTTGCAATTTCATTCAATGTGCTAGGTGGTAGTTCAATACCGGTGTCTGACTTGACATAGACACCAATGATTGCATTGAGGATGTTGTGAGTCTGCTCCATCAACTCAGTGCACTCATTTTTGTGCTGTTTGATAGTCTACGGCAACATCTGAGAGCCATGCTGGTCAATTCATTTTGGGAATATACCTGAACCAATTTCAAAAGTGACTGTGTGGTATTCACCATGGCTTCCAGCCCATGGATCTTCAAGGCGTTGACTAGGACATCGAGTGTGTTGACCGTGATGGTGACACATTTTGAGATATTGTCCAAGCGGACTTCAGTGACAGTTTGTTGATGAGGCATGAACAGAAAAGGGCATCTCGGTTAGAACCCTTCCAGACTTATATGTTAAGGGTCTTGGGAACTTTTGCTCTCATTGGATACTGTTCATCTTTTCTTCTGCTGTGTAGGTCTGATGGTCTATCCAAATACATCTATATCTGTCTTTGATATTCCACCAGATTCTCCAAAAATATGCAGTGCACTCTAGGCATGGAGCAAACAGTGCAACCTATGTACTTGTCAGTGTATTATTTGTTCGTATCATCTACAACTCTTCTTTGCTCAGCCACTTCAACACCATCCAGATTCAAGGAATCACCACATAAACCACTCAAAAGCTGTTTTATATTCCCACCAAAGTGCTGGGACAGCATAGAAGCACCCACATTCATTTATGCACTACATAAAGTGGTAGCATGTGAAGCACCCCATAGCACTTTGGTTTCAGAACATGTTGGTTGGTCTGTGCAAAGCATATCTTGTTCATCACATAAGTATGATATGATTTTCACTATTCTAAGTGGCAACCAAAGACGGAATAGTACATACAGTGTACTGAGGGATTATGGCTGCTATTTGAGCCCTGAGATTTGAGCTTCCCTTCCAATTCACTAGAGTAAGGAATTTGGAAAGTGTGATGTTGTGTATCAACAAGCACTGGATTTCATCAACTCTGACATTAACTTTGAGATGCTGTGATATCTAATTCACAGCAACACAGAGGAGATGTATTGTGTAGTTAGATGATATGCGGTGGTGCGGCGACCACGGAGACTCATCAGGAAAAAGCCCAATATCTATCCGGGTCTGGCAGTGTCTATCCGGTCTATAGAAGATTCAATGAAAGTTACGCCAGAAGGATCACACCACTATTGGTGGCTGTGTTGACCTGCTTTCCTCCGTCCGGGGAGCCGGCCTGTGTTGGCATTGAGCCCCTATTTATGAGCAGAGTGGGTTGTTTCTATGACGAGTCTCTTTCCCAGAACACGACGCCAAGGACACTGTTCTCATTTCATGTGCATTTGGTTATGAACTGCAACGAAAACGAGGGATGAAACACAGCAGCCGGTCAATATGTACACTTAGACACACTCCCGATAAGGAGGGAAGACCGAGAAAGAACTGTCAGGGATCAACGATCTGATGCGAACTGGCGAGGCTAGACACGCACTATTGCTTCTTGAGGAACAAAATAAGTATAGGATGGTCAAAAAAGCGGAACTTTCCTTATTGGGACTTTGGCGGTTAGTCGGTTGACAGGGGGTCCGGATCGACCATGAGCTCCTTCAGTGAATGACACACCTTCTTTGACCAATGCACCAGCAAGATTTGAACTCTCGGGTGAAATTCAAATCGGGTTTTGACCCACTTTCAGACAGCGTCACCCCGCGATCACCCTCTTCTTTCACCGACGGAAACCGTTGGTGAAATTGGCAGAAATGAGGTTGTGTTCCGAATATCTATTCAGGACGGATCTTCTTTTCCCTACTTCGAAGTTCTGGTTCAGACAAAAAGAATTCTGATTGCAGCTAGGTTCATACAGCCCATCGTGATAATATACGGAAATTATAACAAGGTTGACGGCGTTGCAGAACCTAATAGAAAGATAAATGTATTGCACCACAGTGAATACAGAAACTGGGCACGAGGAAGATTTGGGTGGGAGAAAGACTCGTAGTAGATCTCCTTTGACAGACGGACCTCGGCCCAGAGAGAGCTCAAATTTACCGAGGTTGTTGTTGTTCTTGCGGCGCGGACGGTCGGTGCTGGAGTTCCGTGGTGTTGCGCTTGTTGAGCGCGGTACCTAACCGAGGTCCAGTAGATCGGGAATAAATGAGCGAGACGTAGCTGTCGATCTCAAAGACGAAGTCAATCTCGACGGAGATCTGCGCGGAGGGGAAGGGTGCGGTTTGTGCGCTCGCAGGCGTTACAGAGAGGACCCAGCACGCGGAATGGGAGAAAGATCTGAATAAAATCAATCACGAATTCAGAACCAACGAAAGAGGACATGCCCTTTCAAATCGCGGCCTCAGCTTCATACCCTTTCAAATCCAAGCTGAGGCCGCTCCGACCGAGCCGTTATCCATGTTGCTGCCAAGGCAAGTCTTGAGGGAGGACGAGACGTCGAGATCCATCGAGACTTGAAATCGTCGTGTTTGGCTGATTTTTTCTGCACCAGGGTTTCCAGAAGAAAGAAAGTTGAGGTTAGTACTTGTTGTCAAAGACTGGGGTTCAATTGAGTGTCGGTGGAAGACGAGAGAGGTGCGGTGGGGCGAAAGTTTTGGAAGACAAGGCGAGTAAAGCTGTGCAACTTCCCTTGATTGGAAATTACAAACCTTCACAAATCCCTTTGCTTTGCTCGCCCACATCAGCCGCTCTTCAACTTGGATCGGACGCCTCTTGCATAGCTGCATACTTCCCATTCCCACACTGACTTCCCAACGCGAGGGTGGGTAGGAAACTGTGAATTGAGACGCTGTTCAGCCAACTTGGAAGTTGAGCGCTCACACGAGTCGACCCGTGACGGTTGGATGCCGCCGTGGCCTCCCATGTCCACCACCAGGTCTTGCGCGCGACTGGTACCGCGAGACGGGGTCAACTCGCAAGCTATCCCGGTAAGCAAACCCGCATTTATGCCGCGTGGGACTCAGTGCGCGCGAAGCGACCGGACTTTGAAAAGGACCTGCGCTCCATAATGCGCCGATGTTTGCAGAGTGAGAGTCCAGACAGACAAGTATAGCCGGAGACCTACTCATTAAACGCCTATTGCAGCCCCACAACAAGAGATACCCCAAAAGATGGGTAGCAAACGAAGTGGAAATTTGGGGTCGAATCAAACAAAGCATATTGTTCCCCGACTTGACCTTTTACGTGCGCTATCATGTCTTTGGACCCCGTCGTCGTCCAAGACGACTTTGACTTGGGCGCCTGGTACCAGTCCGACACGGAAAACCTATTGTCACCCCAGTCCTCGTGGCAGCTGGATCCTGCTCTTCAAATGAGCACTAATAAATGGGAGGAGAACGAGGAAATCCTTCATCTCGTTGAGTTGATTCAGCAAAACGCGTACGACGAGTGCGCAAACTTCCTGCTTCTTCGCGAATAGCGTCCTTACCCTGTAAAAGCTCATCCTCATTGCTCTTCAATTCACCGGAGCCCCCTTCGCATTCTGACATTCCTCTCCGTCAAACACCCTTTGCGCCGCCGAATTCCTTCAGCAGTCTTTTCACTGAAAACCGACCCGCACCGCCGCCTGCATCCCTCCCCCGCAGAGTGGAGCCCTCGATCAATGTCAAGGTCGTCTATCCCCCTAAAGAGTCGTGTTACAAGTACGGCCCACCACCCCACCGAATACCTAATTAGGCTCACCCCATCTCAGTCTTTCCATCATGTTCCCCAGCTTGCCTGAAGGCGGCGCAAAGTCCCGCGTCGAGACGCAGGTCCGCGTCACCGTCGACTTGGTCGATTCCAACTCGTCTTCCGACCCTGCCCGATACGACCGGGTGGGTTCGTGGAAGTGGTTGCAGCTACCTCGCGGCACGGCCACTAAGCGCAGAACGCGGAAACAAGGGAAAATCGGTCTGTCCCCATCTCCGCCAACGTCCTTGCATATTTTAAACGTGAGAGCTTAGACCCAGATGCAGAAGATATCCTTCATCTCTCCGTCACTGTAACATGTGCATCCGCACCTCATAACCGTGTTTATTGCTGTACTAGCTGCCAAACGCGCGAGGTTCGAGTTCTTTTCGTTTCTCACTCTTATTTACACTGACGCGACCGAATTTAGGCCAAACGAGTAGCAAAGAAGTTGGCCGCTCGTGTGAGGCCTGCACGATCCGACTCGGAATCTGGCGATGACCCGACTTCCAAATCGACCAAAGGAAAACAACACGAAGACACCACGAACATCATTCAGTTTAATTGCACAGAAGTGCAGGACTTTTCCAGTGGATCTGTCGTCCTTCCTCTCAGAATAACTTGCTACTGCCGGCATCATCGGGAGAGAGTCGGATTCCATGTTCACTTTGTTCTGATGGACAGCGGAGGACGAATTGTTGGAACTGGGACCACCAAGCCAATAATGATAACAGACGACCACAAAACTCCAACCGCGAAAGGCTCTGATATGGGAGCTGCTCCCGGTATGGATATGGAATGGTCGGGCAACGGCGTGAAAATTAAAGCTGACCCCGAGGCTCGCGCACCGTCTAAACGGAAGAAAGATGCGTCTGCAGCGGCAGTTGGTGGTACAAAGCGAGTAAAGCCCTACGATGTCGCGTCGAAACCAGGTCGACCCGGCGTTGGCGACAGTCACCCTCCCCCCTCGAGCTCGTACGCGGATACAAGATCGCCGACTCTCAATCTTGTAGCGCCGCCAGCGCCTTCGCAACAACCTTCATCGATGGAATCCGACTCATCAGCAGAGGCTCCCGCCACTCCTCCCGACTTCCCTGTGCCCGCAGCGGAAACACCGCAGGATCCTTCATGTCTACCCTTTTCCGCCCCAACCCCTGCTGAAATCATGGAGCGCGCGATGCCGTTCCTTTTTTTCGATGCTCTCCAAGCCTCTCAATCGCTCACCCTCCCTGTTCCTACGATACATCGTCTCATTCCCAATTCCGGTCCTACTCACGGCGGGACGGAGGTTACTATCCTTGGCGCGAATTTCCACCCATCCCTTCAGCTCGATTGCGTGTTTGGCGATGCTGTCGCCGGATCGACACACCGGTGGAGTGATAATACACTCGTTTGTATTCTTCCCCCACGAGCGACACCCGGAGTCGTCGAAGTGTCGTTCACCAACTTTGCCAAGATCAATGATTCTTCCAATCCTTCAACCTCACTCTTTACCTACTCCGACGACTCTGATAGGGCTTTGTGAGTGCCTTTTCTTATTCAATAATTTACGTTTTAAACTCTCCGTGTTTTCAGGATGGAGCTTGCTTTACAAGTGGTAGGACTGAAGATGACGGGCAAGATTGAGGATGCAAAGAATGTAGCGATGCGGATTGTGGGGAGCGTCGGCGAAGGCTTTAGCATGCAAACCGAAACCACCACCACCAACAGCTCCGACATGAAGCAAGTGACGTCGACCGCTCGCAATCTTCGCCCTCCTCTCCTTGGTCAGACTGCAGAGAACGAAGATTTTGAGACTCGGATAATCAAGTTCCTCTCCATTCTCGAGGCTCCCGTCGACCTCCCCAGCTCCCGCTATTCTCTTTTGAGCACCGCCCTCTCTCACCCTGCTCCGAGTGGACAGACACTGTTACATCTGGCGTCGTTCCTTGGTTTCGCGACACTCGTCGACTTTTTGGTTACTCGCGGAGCGGACGTTGATGCTCGCGACCAGAGTGGATATACCGCTCTTCACTTTGCGGCCCTCTCCGGCTCCAAAGCCTGCGTCACGGCTCTACTCCACGCCAACGCCCACCCTGAAATCGTCAACGGGCGGGGAAAGACACCTCAGGAAGTGGAGGTCTCCGAATCGTTGTTCGATACCGATCCCGAGTTCATCGAGCTCACTCCCCCCGACCTTTCCGCAGGTGGCGAAGACGAGGAGGCTGACTGGGGCGACGCGGAGCATGACTCTGACGGCAGTTTGCAAAGACATCCGCGGCGACTCGTCAACCGCCGGATACCTCGGCGGAGGGCGCCGTCTGGGAAACGTACCCCTCGGCGCGGTATCACTCCCCGGGTGGGAGGCGACGACGAGACGAAAGCTTTCGGCCTCCGTGCGGCGCAGGAGCTGCACAGTACTTGGGGAGCGTGGGAGAAGTGGACCGCACTTGCGACTCCTGGGGCGGCGTGGCAGCCGCCGCCGATGTACACCCCGCGGGAAACTGAGCCCGAGCCGGAGGTGAACGCGTACGGTTATCTCCCCGGGCAGGCGCCGAAAAAACGTATGTCCCTCGTTCTCCGTACATTTTCCTTTATTGAACCTTGCTCGCAGACGATCGAATGCTGTTTTTCTGGCTCCTAATACTGCTGAGTGCGTTCGCTTTTTTGACACTCGTCGTCGAATGAAGTTAATCTCGATTTTGACAGTTTCTTTGATGTGGGCGACGCACGATGGAATTCGTATGGCGTTCCAGACGTTGAGGACGGTCAAGACCGGACTTCGGAATTAAGTAGTTTTTGCGTACATGCACTATCAGATAGACTTATTTTGTTATCCTATGAGACTTCTCTTACATGGGGAGGCAAGTCGACCCGAGACAACTAAGGATAGGTTAGCCTCCCGAGCCTTCGCGGCGTATTATTATTCGGCGGCAAGCAAACCGCCGTATCGAAGAAAACCGGAACTTTCTGGTGGGAAACGCGGTACCTTCCTAATCGGGACTCTGGCGTAGTGGTTGACAGTCAGGCGAACGCCTGAGCAGTGTTCCACGCGCCATCTTGCGAAAACGGCGTTGTCCCACCCTATACCGGGCTCGGGCGACATTTTTCTTGGGCAAAGCGATACAGAAACGGCGTCAAGGATGCTTCAAGACGCGTCCAGGGAAATATTTTGCTAGCTCTTGGATCGACCTTTTCTTTGCGGTTCTTTTGTCAGACGCCGCCTTCTTGGCACCCACTCATGCCTCCGAGTGGCAAAGCAAGTCCGCGGGTAGGTGTCTTTTAAAGTTCGATCAGGTACCATCGTCGCGCGCTTTCAATCTTCGCCGTTGCTGATGGTTTTGAGACCAGTCAAGTGAGTTATCGCGAGCTTTGAATACTACTGGAATGCTTGCTTGAAATTTGTTGCTTTCAATCCTTGAGTTCGCTGGATTTTGAGAGTCAACTTCCTTCGAAGGAACGGTAAGGCACAATCGAAGCATCGAAGCAACGTGCAGATTGTGGGCGTCTGAGAGTGGCAATTATGCCATGTGGCTTTTTGATTGATTCATTTGTTTCGGACCGACCTCACTCTTACCACCACCACCACCCACCACTGGGCCTCTGGCCGGCCTCCACAGTCTGAGCTCCTCTATTCGCAACTTTTCATCGTCTGGGTCCTCTTCATTGAGCCTCTCGCGGTCTTTGGCCTGGGTCTGGATGTCGATATCCCCGCCTATCCGACGTTTATCGGTCAGCTCACTGACCCGGCAGGAGGAGCTTATCAATGCGTACGAGGCTGAAGAGGAACGGATAATAAACGGGCTAGTTCTGAAGCTGGAGAAGGTGGGCGCAAAAATAAAATGACTCATAGAGGATTCCTCGTTTATATGCGGTATATGCAGCTTCGGGAGGAGAAAATCGAGCTCGAGAATGTGCTGGAGGCCGAATCCGAGTCGCATGTGAACAAGCTCTCGCGGGAACTGTCGGGTCTGAGGCTGGCGCAGCTGGCTGGCATAGGCGCTTCTCCTGCCAGTGGGCCCTCGGATCCATCGGCGGAAATCATGCTTGCGGCTCTGCAAAGGGAGAATGCAGCGCTTAGGTCTCGACTGGTCGACACGGAAAGGGACTATGTGCGAATTTCCAGGCTAAACGAAGTTTACCGCGAGGAGCTGCTGGAGCACAGAAATCGCGTAAGCGCAGCTGGACCGTTGGGTATTTGTGCTCTAACCGTCTCTTATATAGCTTGGCTTGCCAGTCGATCATCTCATTGGCTTGGCCTCGTCTGACCCGTACTCCCAGCCGACCCATCAGCGTCCACAATCGGCGTATTCGTCCAATACCTCGTCTCCGACTAATTCAGTGCTGCACTTCCCCACCAGCCGCCCAACTAATGGGGTACCTATTCCTCGCCCCACGGCGCAGATCCGACGCGTCAGTAGCAACAACATCTCCGAGGGAAATACCCCTCTGTCACACTCGCCCTCGTCCTCCTCCGACTCTCCGTTCCCTTTCTCCCCCGTCACATCGCCCAACCCCACTAGCTACGTCAGCGTCAACAGCAACATCACCAGCCCCCCGACGTCCTTTAATCCGGGCGGTGTGACCTTTGGCGCGCCTTCCCGCGGACTAACGTACCCTTCCGTACCCCCGCCTTCTTTGTCCTCGTCCTTCGGATCTCCAACCGTGTCATATCATATGCCACATCGGGAGCGGGATCACTCGTTGTCGCCGGTGGAACCCCAGAGCCGACGCAACTCGATTCGACGGGGCGGTGCGCGCGTCGTCGAGTCGGGGAGCTTGCGGAGCATCAGCCGCAGCACGAGTCAGAGCCGACGGGAGAGCGTGGAGCGCGGCGGGCGGGTGGCGGAGACAGGCCAGCTCATCCCACGGAGTCATGCGGACGGCCACATGCTGCCCGCCACCACCGAGGCGCCTGACTCGCCGCGCATTAACGGCGGGATTGACATCCCGAATGGCGGCTCGCACAGCTAATTCGCCTATTTTTTGCTTTCTTGCATATGGTCGTCTGTGCCCGGACACTGCGAAACATCGTACTGTACTTGATAATGTGTGCCATAGACGCCATACCTGTATAATAGCCATAAAAATTCAATCCATTCAGCCCTGTGTCGGGGTGGCGGTGCTCCGCCTCATGGCTCATTGTGTCCCAAATGGGGCAAACGATCGGACTTTATAGGGCAGAGTCACACGTCTCCCGGCTTTGCTCTTGACCACCATGTCCTACTACCCTGGCCAACAGGGAGGCGGGCAGTATCCTGATGAATATGCATCCCATTCGACCCCTCCAACGCCGCGCGACCCCAACTACCAGCCCCAGTCTCAGTGGGAACAACAACCAGAATCCCAGCATTCACAAATATCCGATCAAATGTCCCAGCAAGCGCTGGAACAAGCGCTAGAAGTTCCCCAGCAGCAGCAGACATCCCAACAACCCACTTTTCACCGACCGCTCGAAGACCCCCAGCATTTAGTACCCAGTCAGACATTACCGCGAGGTGCACATGATTTAACGCCCATACGCCTTCTCCCGGTTTCAGGGCAGCCTCCAGGGAGGTCGCCGCCGGTTGAGATTAAGCCGGTAATGCTGCAGGTTGATACCGCTCTGCGATCAACGGCCCACGCGGGTCCGAGTACACGACCGGCGTCGCGGGCAAGGCACCAATTTCACCCGTATCAGCGGCCGGCCAGCGCGTCGGGACAGCGACGGGAAATCGAGGCGCACCACCATGTCCGATTTGCAAGTCAGCAGAACACGCCGCAGATCCACCCGGGCTCCGCTATGCATTCGCCTGCGGCCGCAAGACAGACGTTTGCGTCGCCGAGGTGCGCCTCGTGTTCTTATCTTGCTCGTCGTTTCACCAGTTCCCTAGCGAGTACCCTCAACAAGTCCCGTCGCCCGCAGCCACAAGACAAACGTTCGCGTCGCCGCCGATGAGGTAGGCCATTCCTTGCTTTGTTACTCCTAGTTTCACCTGTTCTCTAGTGAATACGCACAGCCCGGACAACAAGGCGCATCACCGTCTTTCGTATCGCCCTCGCCTCTCGCGGCGCCCCCCGAGGGTGCCTTCGCCCAAAACTATGTGCCCCAACAACGGCAGGCCGCGCCTCCACCGACCGACGAGCGGCGATACATCATCCGCGCCGACACGCACTACGACCCTGGCACGCGCGTCCTTACCGCGCTACTCGAGCTTCCTGGCATGAAGCGGCGCGACCTTTCCATCACCCTCGCCACGACACCGTTCAACCGGCTCCGCCAGGTCACCGTCCGCGGGCAGTCCCGGCCGCCGTTCCTTCTCTCCGCCTCATTAAACTCCAACTCGACAAACGCACCCGCCCCAGCGATGCTGCGCGAGCGCAGATACGGCCGCTTCGCGCGCGCGTTCCCCGTTCCCCTCGAAACCCAGGTGCGTCTCGTCCTCTTGGCGTCGTTATTTCTGATCCGTCCTTTCGTGTGCCAACCAATGTCCCTCGCAGCCGGACGACGTTGATGCGACGATGGAGGATGGGGTCTTAGTATTAAAAATTCAATGCGGCCTGCCCGCTGCTTCTGCCGATGAGCATGAGATTCCCATTCGATGAGAGCGTCCCAACACCACCACCGCAACCGCAACATTTTAAATTATTGACAAGCATCCAAGCATACCACCACCGCACATATTCAACACACCGCTCTGAAAAGACCCTGCTAAGTGTCCTATTTGTCTCTCTCTTTCTAATCGTCTGTTCGACCGATCCGCCAACCACTTTTCTTGCGCTCCCGCCGCGTCTCCTCAAACCCAACACCCACCCAATTCGACTGTACATAATGACGTTTGTATCCCTTTCTTGCGTTCTTGGATTTACCTTTAGCGGTACCACGGCTAGAGTAGTCTAGTCTTTGTGTTGTTGTTACCGCCGCGATACCTATACCTGGACTGTGCTATTGTAGATAGTGCTTTGGATGTACGATTTTAGTCAGTGTTGTGGCTAAGGGCTAAGGTCTTATTAAGGGTAGGCCTTAATAAGCCCTTAACGTTAACCCTTAATAACTGGCTGAAAACATGTTAAGGGCATATTAAGGGCACGTTAAGGGTAAATGATGGCCCATCATTCCAGCTAAAAAGCTACTGTGCAATGCTTTGAGTGGGGAAAATATGGCCCTGATATCAATTTCAACTTGGCCATACCCACTTTTATGATATTGCAGATGAAGTCAATAATGATGAGTCGGAGTGGGTTGTTTGACTGGCAAAGTCATTTCCCCTGGCGGAGATGAGGCAGCTTCGGGGTAGGCCGGGTCTGGACTGTTGAGGAACTTGATGGTAAGGGTACAACACTCAATTTCAGCTCTATGTCTTTGTTTGTGGCAATTTCGTTGGATTTTCCCCTTTAGGACATTAAGGGCTTATTAAGGGTACCCTTATTAAGGCCACCTTAAGGGTCCTAAGGGTTAGCAATAAAAAAGACCCTTAATAAGGCCTTAAGCCGGAACACTGATTTTAGTAGGTAGGAGAGTATATATTTGTATTTTTATTGCATAATTTTGTTGTTTTGAAGTAAAGTGGCCGCAGTCGTTCAGATCGTGCGTGGAAGCGCTTCCTGCTCAGCCTCAGGACCTGCTGTATTACTGTTGATGTTTCGAAGAGTCTCGCTACCGTGAAAATCGGACCAGCATCTCGCTCGGCGCGGCCATGTTCTACTGAGGCACTCACTCTGAATTCTAAACCTGGCCATATGTTCTGCCGCTCGTCGTCCTCCTGCAGGGGGCATTGACGGAGGGACTAGCAGAAATCGTTTGAACAACGCTCCAGCCTTGCTCCAGCGGAATTCCAACCTCTCGCGTAAGTTCCGATCCACAACACGCAGTCGAGCTTTTTATCGCTGGTGGACTTCAACATTCATTTCGATATCAATTAATATTCCACTCCTCACATTTCACCCATCGGTGAACCCCCTAGCAAACCAAGGGCGGAGCCGGGGCGAATCTGAAGCCCCCGGGCCCTACCTATGAAACTAAGTACAGCGAGCCGCGAGCGATAAGGGATAATGTACAGCTATTTTTGCGAGAGGGAAGGGGATGCTACGCTTAGTATGGTGGAATGTGAGCCTGCGCCATAACATGATGGAAGTCTGGAACGTACACAATAATGCAGATTAATGCGGATTCGGTCTCAGTCGTCCTCGACGTCCGACGATTCAGTGTCGTTCTCGGTGTCATCCTCGACGTCCTCATTGTCGTTCTCAACGTCCGACGAATCGGTGTCGCTCGCAATCTCTGTTCCCGGCCCGTCGTAGCTTCCGTTGAAGGAGAACTGGATCGAGGGAAACACTGCACCGTAGGCGTCTTGGGAGACGATTCTTGGCCCTTCAATGTGTATTTTCTGCAGCTTGCACCCAGATTTCGATATGAATGATGCCAGCGAATCACGAGGGCTTGGTCCAAGCAATATTTCTTGGGTTCGGAGGTCCCTAAGGGCCGGAAGGACAAAATGGCCCAGATAATCTGAATTCGTGGTGTCGGGATCGAAGTCGGTAAGGACTAGTGATTCTAAATGCGAAAGCGCAAAGTTGGGAAAAGTGCCAGTTTCTGCGGTGAAATCCAAATTGCAGTGGACCAAGTTCGGTGTGTGCTGTAATATCGCGGCACAGCTGCGCGCGTCGCGCAAAGTAAGGGAAGTGAGTTGGGCCCACGGGAGAACAAATTTCTTGGCAGTGACATCGTCGAGGATGACTGAGTGAAGTAGAGGTGCCTCCCCCAAGACGATAAGGTGAGACACTTCGTCGCCCTCCTCCGAGTAATCGTTAAAGTCGAGATCTAGGTGGCGGAGCAAAGGCATCGGATGTGTAAACAGAAGGCGGTCATGAGGGATGTACTCAAGGTCGAGCCTCATGTGTTCCCAGCGCGCGTGGTGCGGAGCAAGTGCAGTTAGGACCGACTCTTGCAATAAGTTGTACCCCTCCACATCCAAAGAAATCGGGCAACAACCCGACATGCTCCGGAGCCACAAGTCGATTTTTTCGGCCTGTCGTTTAGCAGGGATGTTGCTTCTGAGGATCAATCGGATGGCTCTCCAGAGCAAGGGCGTAGCCAATGCTACCTCCCGCCATTTTCGACAGATCTGTGTCAGGTTCGTTGGTGAGGCAACCCCGATGAGAGGTGGGCATGCTGGGTAGACCGGAAGGAAATGGACGAAGATCTCGGATATGATCTCGTTGGGCAACTGCAAGACGGGGTATTTGTAGGAGTCGAGGCGATTTTGGACTAGCGCCTTCTCGGCGCGGATTGTGTAGAGGGTGCGCTCGAGCTCGAGCTCGAGGATTTGAGCATCCAAATCCGTTACGCGAATACGATCTGCTTGGAGATCTGGGTGCATATCTGTTGCCGGTCTCAGTATCTCGAATGGTGTGTAGTATTCTGGTGCGCACAGCAGTGGAGGGTTTGAGGAACTATGCAGATAGTTCGATCACGATGATGACACGAACGGAGCGGAAGACTGCGGCTCTTAGACGAAAACTGGAGAGCAGAAAAGCTGAAGACCAGCAAGAAAAGAGGTCGAGGTTTGTTTCGAGAGGTGATGATAGCATCAAGACGGAACTGTTCGGGAATGGTCTTCCGCATTCTACCGGCAGGAGTTGGTTCACTCGTTGAAGAATGGATGTTATCGCCTCAGAATATCCGCTGCTCTCATCGACCAGCAGCCCTTTGATCCAAACGGCTACCACTACCAACTCCAATTGATTTAACGTAACCTCAGGCTGTTTGTGCCGCCAATCTCATTTCCTTCCCAATCTCATTTCCTCCCCAAGTATCAAGCGTTCGACCCACCAGCCGCCGCGGCATTCTGGGTCGCCACAATGAAGCTCGGGCCTTCTTCGCATCTTGCAAGACAAATGGGTTTGGGTGCGCACGTTTCGCTGATAAAAATTGTGCTGTCTGGCTCTTCGTCGGGCACGTCGACTGTTCAACACGCCAATGCGACAGGGCGGCGTGGCAAATCTATATATGCGTATACAGGTTAATACACGCTTTATTACCTTACTCCTACGATGCATCGTCCTTGCCACCAGACAAGCTCCGAAAAAATTCTGCGTACGACGTCGAAGAGGTGCTAAAGACAGGAAGAAGAGCGAACGATTGACATTACTTGTCGTGATTGCTCCTCGGTAATCTCATCCGACGCGTTCATTAGGGCTGCCACCCGTTGCCGTGGCGGGCACGGCCGTCTTTTTACGGCCCGTTGATTGGTCCTTTTGAACTGCAACGGGACGGGACGGTCAACGGGACGGCCGTCGCGGCCGTAACAACGGCTTCCACTGTCGACTTTGTTCGGGGGCCCTGTTTGAAGGTAATCATGGCGCTGTAAAGTCCCTGATAATACAGGAGGATTGTGTGGAGGTAAAGGATGATTTTTAGACTTCTTGGAGCCCGACGAGTGCCCCAACTGAATTCTGGACTGACATGTTAGGTCTTTCCTAAAACGGAATGATGGTCCGGCAAACTTCGGCTGAGTTCAATATAGTCTCCATTCCATCCAGAACTCTGAGGAAAACTCAGAACCAGTTGCAAGTACACCAAGGGTGGTGAATTATCTGGAGAAAACATGATTCACGGCCAAAATAGGATGACACACCCGTGTGCCGTCGATTTGCCGTTCCGGCCCGTTGTTTGACGGGCCGTTTTTGGACCTCCGAGATCTCCAACGGAACGGGCACGGCACCCGTTCGACGGGTGCCGTCAGACCGTCGCAACGGCAACGGGCGGCAGCCCTAGCGTTCATCGCATTGAGTGTGATCAGCCTGCGTAGTGTCAAAGGACGGCGACAGGAACAACGCGAGACAATACCCACCCGACCATGCGACTCCGGCCCTCCCAGTCCGTGCTGCTCAATCGCGCATAGCCAGTGACGAGTCCTGCAATATCGGATGCAGCTGATCTTTAGCGCGTAGCCGCAGTTTGAGCGCATCCATGAATGTGATGAAGCTCTGAAAGCAGCCAGTCAGCAGGATGACGGCATCTAAGCGGGATCGCGCCTCGGAACAAATCGGAAGTGTGTTAAGTTGCCGCCTGCCTCTTGGCCACACTCGGTCAGCCTAAGTATCTTGTGTTGCTGCGTGCAAGGGGTTCAACCGTCCGTCCGGGTCTGTGAAAAACTCCACTCGAGGTGTTTTCCTTTCTCATTGTAGCCGTGGCCCGTCACCGTGGCAGCAGGAGTTTAGAGCAATGGTGCATTCATGGAGTAATTATTGGAGTTGGCTTAACCTAACGTTGCGGCCAGACTTTTACGACATGGGATGCGGGAGGGGAGAATACAGTGGCCAGCACCCTCCGTCGGCGGCCTCCCGCTGGGAAAAGGCCAAAAATGCGACAAGTGTTCGTGAGCCGAGTGGCTCTCGACGCGGCGCTTTTCCGGCACGATATATCTTTGTACCGTGAACGTTAAAACGGTTCTTGTGATAAGGACCGGGGTACGATTTTGATTCCGAAAATAACACTCGAATTTTCGACTCATATCGTTAACAGGCACTCCCATGCAAGAGGCCACGAAGAAAATTCCGGCACAACGTGCAAACCAGGCATTCACTGAGTCTAAGTAGGAGAAAAGACTCAGACATTCGATAACTCGTCGGGTCGCCGCACTTTTTTTTACAGCATCTCCACAAAAGGATTTAGCACATAACGGCGGATTCTGTGAACAGCTAAATTGGATTTATACTAATAGCGGATTCCCTGAATGGAAGTAGAAGACGGCTCGGCGGGCTTTGTGATAGAGGGTATAAAAGTGAAGCGAGGTATGCAAGAGAAAATAGGCTTCTGCTCGCGATGAAATCATTCACTCTGCTCTCCCTCCTGGTACCAGCCTTCCTCCACTGCGGCTATGGGTGGCCAACCAATCGCGACGAGGCATTACACGTTGACATCCAAGACGGTCAAACGGGTGTGCTGATGGCGATACCGCCCCGACGAACCGACCTTGGCACCAAGCGCATACCGGGTATATGAGTCGCCAAATGAGGCTAATAGGCGTTCTTTAACTCCACCCCAGACGCTGACCATCCCTTCATTGCACCTGGACCCAACGACCAGCGCGGACGTGAGCTGTTATCCAGAATTTGAGCCCCATTTTACTCATTCTCTCGTTTCAGCATGCCGTTCGTACTTGCAACCAGCTTTATGGGCTTGCCGTCTGATCTTCCCCTGCAGCCGCAATGAACACCTGTAAGTTCTTATCTCCATCATGCCACACCACTCACGATAGGGAAGTGGCCAACCACGGGTACATCTCGAGGAAGTATGGACTCTCCCATTGTTGCAAGTGTGCATCGCTGAGGTTATCTCTCAGTGGAATCAGCACTTTCGAAGAGGTCATCAATGCCTCCGGAGAGGTAAACTTGGCTGAAATGAGAAATGTGAACCTGACGGTTGAAACTCAAAAGGCATTCAATATCGATGTAACCATGGCTTCGAGCATGGCGGCCGTCAATTTCGTAAATCACAAATTCTCACTACATTCCGTCGCTCATATGCTCGCGACAGCTCACGCGTGGAAACGTTTTCGTGAACAAGATTTCTATTGGAGGAGTGTCTCCACTTGTGCCTCCCCTGCCGTTTGAACTTGACGGCCCGGCGACGCAAGGCATAGCGAAACACGGACGGTTCGAAGGTTGGGGATCACCCACTTGACGTCGTAGACCATCGTTCAAGTTTACTCACAGGTGATGCCTCCATGACTCGCTCCGATGTCTTCGTAGGCGACAATCGTAACTTCAATCAGACCCTCTGGGATGGGGTGCTTTACATTTGGTCCACTTCTTGAGGTTAACAAACTCAGTTCCTCCACAGGACTTGGAACAGCTTACGCTATTTGGCGACGATGGACCAGACGGCCCCGCGACGGTATTCAACGTGCAGACTTTAATCGCACTTCAGAGGCACAACCTTGAGGCCGATCAAGCCTTGGACCCGGAGGTGCGCATTGTGTATATCAAGTGCGCCCAATTGTGCTGATATCAGACCAGTTTTCAATTCCCCCGCGTCGCCTGAGTGTAGCCCTAGGTAAGCCATCCGGACCCTTTTTGTCAAGTTGCTCAACTGTCTCCAGTTACACCCACCCTCTTCATAACGCAAGCAGTTTCTCGTTTGCTGTTCTTTCTCCAGCGGTCCTGACCCTTGCTGCGGACTTAGCGCGTTTGCAAATGGTACCAAGCTCCCTGACCAAGATACATCGACTGATATGCCTTCCGGATCCCAGGAACGACGCAACTAGCCACTAAAAAAATTCTCAGCACCTTCCTCGTGAATCAGACGTTCCCGGAGAATTGGTACCGCGCAGCCACTCCGGTTCTAGGGTCCCCCATTGCCGCTGAACTTGCAGCGGGATTGTCTGACTGGGTGCCGGGTCACAATGACGAAAACGGTGTTTTTGTGGCTGATCCCCCGCCGCCGCCCCCGTTCAACATCAGCGTTGTGCGTCATTCCATCGTTAGCACTGGGTCGACTGTTCTTATTCTTCACTGCCAGGGATGCACAAGCTACTGGGATCAACTCACAAACGGTATACCGGGAACTTTGGCGAATGTTACGGGGATCTTCAAGCAGAACGTGGATCTGCTTGCTGGTGAAGCTTCCCTTCCTCTCTCAAGTTGCATTTCTCACTGTGTTGAAAGGTATTATGTTCAGTACGTCCGGGTGTCCAGTGACGGTTGCCCCAGCCGGTCCCACGAATGTTTAGTCAACATTGTGTGTTCAAGTTCACGACTCGGCCTCTTTAGACTCTCAAATCGTTACGGAATGATATACTCTGTTTTGCAATACACAATGCAGTATTTTGGGTGACTCGCATACAGTGAGGTGACGGAGAAACTTCAAAAAAGTCGTCCAACCCGGGTTTTGCCGGTGCGCCGTGTTGCCGATTGATGCGAAGGTGACGTACTTACTCTCTCATCTTCCTGTTTTTTCGCGGCGACAAGACGCACTCTGCCGAGGTGATTGAGTCTCGGACGTATGCACGCTCGAGGTAATCGAGTGCGACAACAATGCCGAAGAGTGTGGCGAGTAGGTTGTATTTCTCGCGGTCACCATTGGTCGTGTACAGCCGCACTTCTTCATCTGGAAACCCCGGACATTCTATATAGCGCTATATAGGTCGGGTAGACCGTGTAGCGCTGTATTAAGTCGGCCTCTATGTGACAAGGCAGTTTCTACATATTCTCGCGTATTCTCGCGTATTCTCGGCTATTCAGCCATATTCTCGCCTATTCTCGCCTGTCGAGGGCTATGCGAACATCAACTCAGTATGAAACAATGCGCTCCACCGGTACTCAGGCTCAAAAGAACAACAAATAATGTCATTTGAACGGCACAAGTTACATACCCAGGGAATACTTACTGAAGTCTGTGAAAAAGAAAAACTTGACCAATGTGACGCCAAAGACTTGACAGCTGGCTTGACATCGATGTAACGATCTTGGACGCTGAGAATGAAATAATAGCACGATTTCGGCTCCTCTTGTAGTCCTCTTGCGAATTTGCGAGTTTGATGTTGCGACTGCTTGAAACCCGGGTTTTTTTGAAGTTGAAGGAAGCTTGATGAGTGCTTTGAGGGTTAAAGAAATCTTGCTTAGGCTTGAGGGTTTTGAGTGCAATTCCCGCAGTGAACGACCGGCCGAAAACTTGATTCCGAGGCAATTCGGGATACTTGATCCAGAGAGGAAGAGGGATGGCGGGCAATATCGAGAGGCACTTGGAGTAGGGGAAAGCTTGAGGCGGGACGCGCGGCGGGGGAAGATGGGCGTTTGAGACAAGAGTGAAAAAAACGGTGAAGTCCCCGCGTTTTCCGCGCGATGGGATCATCGGCAAGATGGTCTATCATGCGGTTGCCATGATGTATTGCGCTGTCGAGGGATATCCTCTTCTGGAACATTTCTACGCGACCTACGCGTCTCTACGCGAGTGTACGCGAGTACTGAATCTACCCGGTCTATATAGAACCCTCACTTCTACCCCGCAGAAATGCGTTTTCGAGGGAGAACGTGCCAGTGGACATGGGAAGAGGACAAGGAGGATAAAACTTCGTGTGGGTTGAGGGGTATTGGTTGGACGGAAGGGCTGCAAGGAGAGCCTGAGACTAGTGTGGTTTCTGTTCAACCTTGATTTGGTTCTGGTCAACCTTCGAATAACCAGCGTGTGCCCCGCTGTCATAACAGTGCCGGCCGGATACCATATTGGGGTTCAGTGGGCTGTAACAAGCCATGCTGCCCACATTTGTTGTACATACGAGTTTTGGTTTTTGAATCCACAAACAGACGAACTTTGGTATTATGCTTCACCCAGCAACTTGAGAATGAGCCTGATATCTAGAGCAGCCAGCCAGTTGTTAAATCTCTCAACTACAATACAATATACATTCTGTTTCTGAATCCCAAAACTAGCACCCAGGGTGTTCTGTTCTCATTTTTAACAACCCAGGTGAGTTGAGGGTTGTGTTTGCATTTCCGAGAACCCAGATGAGTTGAGGGTTCTGTTCATATTTCCAAGAACTCAGGCACCCTGAGGATTATGTTCACATTTCCAAGAACCCAGGTGAGTTGAGTGTTCTGTTTGCATTTTCAACAACCCAGGTGACTTGAATGTTCTGTTTGCATTTCCGACAACCCAGGTGCCTTGAGGGTTGTGTTCGCATTTCCAACAACCCAGGTGCCTTGAGGGTTGTGTTCGCATTTCCAACAACCCAGGTGCCTTGAGGGTTGTGTTCGCATTTCTGACAACCCAGAAACCTTGAGGGTTGTGTTCGCATTTCCAACAACCCAGGCAGTATCAAGCCTTCTGTTCATATTTCCAAGAACCCAGGTGCATTGAGTGTTCCGAGAACCCAGGTAAGTTGAGTGTTCTGTTTGTGTTTCCAACAACCCAGATGACTTGAACATTCAACATTCTGTTCACATTTCTAACAACCCAGGCCATATCAAGCCCTCTGTTCACATCTCCAAGAACCTAGGTGCATCAAGCATTCTGTTCGTGTTTCCGAGAACCAAGGGGAGTTTCAACATTCTGTTCACATTTCCAATAACCCAGGTGCATTGAACATTATGTTTGCATCTCCAAGAACCCAAGAGAACTGAGCTCGGTTTGGTACCCTAAGTTCTAGTTTCCAAGAACCGGTGTCCCTTTGCACACAGGTTCCTGTTTCTATTTCTCAGAACTGAGGTCCATGCACTTAGGTTATTGTGTCGAAAAACTTAGCTCGGGTTGCACCGAGTTCTGACTTGTTCTGACTTTCAATAACTCGAGCGCTTATGTTCATCTGTGCTTATGTTCATCTGTTTTTGTTTCCAAGAACTGGGGTCCCTTTACGCTTTCCATTAAGCAGCAGTTGGGCCCGTACAATATACATGTGTTGTGTTGAATGTAGCTAATGAATACCAGGTACCTGCAGTCTCTAGCAGTTTGAACACCTGAGAGAACAAGCAGTAAAGATTCAAGCATAGCAAGAGCCTGGTAGGAATATTTTGGAGGTAGTAAATGTGTGCCAGTGGCAGAGGTAGTAATCCTGATGGTCATAAAACCCCTGTTGAGTGGTAGTAAAATTTTGGAGGTAGGAAAAGAGGTAGTAAAAGGTAGTAAAGTATGTGACATAAGGTAGTAACGGTAGTAAAGTATGTGACATAAGGTAGTAAAGGTAGTAAAATGTTACGTTCAAGGTGGTAAAAGAAAGGCCAAAAGGTTATAATGTGGTCTGCGGCCTCAGGGCAGGATTCCAGAGAGCATAGGGAGACTGTATAGCCCAACCTGAAGCCTCATTAAAGGTTACTGTAGAGTATGACCTCAGTTTTCTAATGTTCAAAGTTGTAACATCTAACTCTGTATGACCGCTATGGCTGGTTATATGAAACACAAGTCTGGAGTTGGAACTTTTTGTCCTTTCCTGGTAGAATGAATTTAGATTAAGCACACTACTCTCAGTTCAGTTCAAATCTGGTTGGCTTGGATTTGCATCAGTCATTGTGAGAAGCAATGAACAGTGTTTGAACCACATACTTGAGTACCATACTTAGCATTCTAAGTGCACAAAAGAGTTGACGGGATATTTACTGAATATTTATGTAAAGAACAAAAAGTTCCTTGCAGCACACTCTTGAGGGTCCATGCGTGGCAGCAACGTTGCAGTTTGACAAGACGGGGGTTCAATCATGTGATGGATTAAAAGAATAGTGTGGGAGGAATGGTTATTTACCGCATTGTGTTACATTTAAATTGTTCCTATATCCAGCTTACAATCCACAAATTAGAATCTAAAACAAAAAACCGTTGGACATGTAAGCACGGGAATATGCTGGCATCGCTGCATTGATGTGGCATCATCGATTTCTCGCAAATCACTCTAAATGGGATTCCATTATGTGTTCAGTGTCAAATTTGTCCTTCTTGGTCCGTACAAATTGAGGGTATGGCTAATACATTTGTTGAATGGAAGGCTCTGGATAGCCATGTACCTCAAGGTTTATTCACCATTAACGATTCAACCATCCCTGATCTCGCAGCCTCGAATCCACGGTTTGGATTTCAATAATCCGAGGGGTCGACATCAGACTGGCCCCTGGTTTGGGGATTCAACCACAGAGCATGTTTCAGTCATTAACCAATATTTAAAACCAGTTGGCACATTAACTAACTTGCAGCCACTTGCTTAGATCCCAATTTAGCAGGTCAACAGGTTGAGTAGGGGACCAGTTCTAGGATTTAACCACAGATGCCTGTATCTATTTTAGTTAGCAGTTTGGCTGAGTGAGTAGTAGAGCACATAAAATCACTCATACACTGTTGAATGTTGAGAATCAATCCTCAGGTTAAGAAACAATTCATGGTGATTGATGTACAATTATCAGCATTTAAGAGGGTGTTCCAAATTTTATCTTTAAGGGCCCCCATGTGTAAAGAAAAACAGAAGTTTATTCACATTTGCTGAATCCCACCATCAGTGATCTGGTTGCGAAATTCAATAACAGGAGCTGGTTCTGGTTTTAGGATTCAACAACAGAGATTTTGGGATTTAATAATAGGTGGGTAGGCTGCTTGTTGGATATGTGAGCAGACACTCAATACACCTGGGTTGTTGGAAATGTGAACAGAATGCTGGATGCACCTGGGTTGTTGGATATGTAAACAGAATGCTCCGATGCACCTGGGTTGTTGGAAATGCGAACAGAAATGCTCAACGGACCTGGGTTGGCGGAAATGCGAACCAGAAGGCTCACGGCACCAGGGTTGTTGGAAATGCGAACCAAGGCTCAACATAGCTGGGTTGTTGGAAATGCGAACAGAAATACTCAACGGACCTGGGTTGGCGGAAATGTGAACAGAATGCTGGATGCACCTGGGTTGTTGGATATGTAAACAGAATGCTCCGATGCACCTGGGTTGTTGGAAATGCGAACAGAAATGCTCAACGGACCTGGGTTGGCGGAAATGCGAACCAGAAGGCTCAACGGACCTGGGTTGGCGGAAATGCGAACCAGAAGGCTCACGGCACCTGGGTTGTTGGAAATGCGAACCAAGGCTCAACATAGCTGGGTTGTTGGAAATGCGAACAGAAATGCTCAACGGACCTGGGTTGGCAGAAATGCAAACCAGAAGGCTCACGGCACCTGGGTTGTTGGAAATGTGAACCAAGGCTCAACATAGCTAGGTTGTTGGAAATGCGAACAGAAATGCTCAACGGACCTGGGTTGGCAGAAATGCAAACCAGAAGGCTCACAGCACCTGGGTTGTTGGAAATGTAAACCAAGGCTCAACGTACCTGGGTTGTTGGAAATGCGAACAGACCCAACACCACTCTGAGGTGAGTTCTCAGATCCCAAAATTGCTGTTGACATATCTAGGTGCTTGGAAATAGGAAGGATTCCATGGGTTGACAGAAATACGAACAGACTATGTATGATGGAATGGCCAGGTGCTTAGCGATCAATTCCAGCGGGCTGACATCGCCATCTTTGACGGGCGGACATCACTATCTTTGACCGGCCGGCACCGTTATGACAGCGGGGCTCATTCCACCTAGGCTCAACCTTGGCTGGAATTTGGCTGTGTTTCGTGCGGATCACTGCGGATCAGCTCCGAAATCTTCTTTCCGTTTGCGACGACATCCCAATTGTGCACCGCTGCATTCAGTCACAGGTGCGGGTCGCAGTAACGAAAACGAGAAGACACACATATAAAAACCGGGACTTCGCACCTCCCGTAATTTGGTTTCGCTAAAAGAAGTCATCCGTTCGAAACGGACGAAATCAAACTCCATTGGACCCAATGGCATACACTCCGAGAGGTTCGAGTCAACTTCAGACCATTTTTAACTTGCGATCCAACCGCCCCTCAGACGCCACAGTCGATGAACACGGTCAACTCGCGCCGAGCGGAGACCGCTCCGTTCTGCAGTATCACGGCGACATTGTCTCGGCCCCCATTCGAACACTTCCCGATGAAATGCTGCTGGAGATATTCCACCTATGCTCTCCATTGCAACATCTGACATATTATAACGACTGGAGGAAATACCTCCCGGGAGACCCCTTGTCCAAGGTTCAGCGGGCAACTCCGCGTTATCAGTATCTGCTCCAGCTGGCCCAAGTTTGTGCCAGTTGGCGCAGTCTGATCATGGATTCGCCAGCCCTCTGGACAAAGATAGAAGTGGATTTCACACATCTCGTCACCCGGAAGGAATGGGCTATGGGCGAGCCAATATTGGCGGCTGAAATATTTGCGGTCTGCCGAGTGTTTCTCGAACGATCGGCCATCGCGCCGCTGCAAATTCATCTCCGGAGTAGCCTTTTGCCCTATGGCGCCGCTGTGGATGGCATGGTTCAGCAATCTCACCGTTGGACGCACGCGAAAATCTGGTGCGATTCCCAGTCCGGGGATCTTACAGCGTTAGCATCCGTCAGAGGCAATCTCCCCCTCCTCGAAAATCTTCATGTCAGCAATTTGCGCGATGATTGCAATTTTTTCGAGGTTGCGCCTCGATTAACAGAGCTGACCCTCGAAGAACCGATCGCACCCCATCCGAGACTACCTTGGGGGCAGATACAGACGCTCTCTTACGCCCATCTGTATTCGGACGAACTAAACGACGCGCTATCCCATCTGTCTCGTTGTCCACAGCTAGCGAACTTGGCGTTTCTGCGCCTATATGTCTGTGACAGAGACCCACCGGTTGTTCTTCCGTCGGTGGTCTCTGACGTACGATCTCTCGCCTTTGGGTTCTTTGTCGAATCCTATTCTACGGAAGAAAGCGCGATCGTCACGGAATTCCTCGGTTGTTTTACCTTGCGCCGTGCCCACACCTTGCGCTTGAATACGGTAGATGAAGCGCCCCTTTTCTGGCATCATAGAGCTTTCCTCGCGCTGTGTTCGCGTTCATCGCTCCACGGTACCCTGCAGACGCTCCAAATCGACAATCTAGCGATTTCAGCGACTCAACTGCTGGAGTGCCTCTCCGCCCTTCCCCGCTTGGAGACGCTCTCTGTCTCCGACCCAAGCCATTCCCCGTCCAGCTACAGAAACTCCATCGCCGAAAACCCAGAGAAGTTCTTGATAACCGACGTCCTGCTTCGCGGACTGACTCTGACCCCCGACACGGAGGACCTCGTCCCGCACCTGCACACTTTCGACTGCAAAACCTTCATGCAGTTCGAAGCCAGCAGTTATCTTGATTTCATATCCTCTCGCGTAGGACCCGGCCGAAACGCTGGAGGGCCTTTTCAGAGTTCTATACTCTATTTCCGCGACATTCAAGCTAGTCCCTTGCTTGTGCAGGGTTTGGGCCAATTAATTCAACGCGGGGAACTCAAATCGCGACTTGAGCGTGATTATCTCAACTCCAATTGGCCCACAGAGCCTGCGCATGCGTTTGAAGATAACCCATCCTAAAATTTGCAGAATCTGTCGCAGTCCTTCCGCCCTGTTTTCTCCATGTATGTCCCTGCTCATTGCCATTGCCAAGTTCAATGACCAAAATGTTTCAGATGCCGTTTGCGACCTTCTTCGTCAATGCTCTTTACAAGTTCTATGCTATCTCACTATTACACGCAAGAAATTCTATTCTGCCCTATCTCAAGTCGTTCAAAGTCTAAACCTCGAACTAGTAAGCTCCAGATACCAATTCGATCCCGTCCTACTAAGCCGGTAAATAAAAAAACCACAAGAAACAGCTTGGGTGGATCCGTTCGGCGCCAGAAACGCAAATCGTGACTCGATCATCTCATTGACCGACAGAACTTGCGTTTGAAGACAACCTGTCTTAATTTTTGCGGGATTGCCGCGATCCTTCCGCCCTGTTTCGGTTCATTGCCATTTAATAAGTTGAATAACCGAAATCTTTCAGATCATAGTATTCTCAGTTGTCTCGCCCTCTTTCGTAGTCGCGTTTGCCATTTCTATGGGCTCTTTACAAGTTTGTAGGCTATCTAACCATCAGCGAATTCTAATCTAACCATAGCGAATTCTACTCTACCCCATCTCAAGTCGTTCAACGTCCAACCTTCGAATCTTTCTAAGCTTCAAACACCATCTCAACCCGTCCCACAAGCCCGCAAATAACCTCCCCACTCACCAACTATCACTGTGCACGTTTAAACTCCTCCCTCCCCTTCGCATCCCCCTTAACCCAAACACTAACGCTCATCGCAGAACACTTAAAGTCCGCCCACCCGTCCTCGCCGATGACGACCTCCTCCTGATGCCACCCCAGCACGTCGGTCCACTTCTCGTTGGCGTGCTCCTGCCACATTGTTAGATAAAAGTGAGAATGAGGTAGGAGGAGGAACGTACCTTCCCGACCTCCATGCGCTTGGACCTACACAAACAAGCAAGTTTGAATTAGCGACAACTCGGCGCAGTTGAACTTAGGATGGACGCAGACGCACCCCTCATCCCCATTGCAAATCACGACCGCACACCCGTCCGGCCGCCCGTGCTCCGCATCGCCCATGCGCACCCAGCTTCAAAAGCAAATGAGTTCTACTAACGACTCAAGGAAAAGAACATCGGAACGCACCCAACGCAATTCATATGATCCCAATAATCCCTCAACTCGCCATACGCATACAGCTTGCGCGCGCGCACGAGGTCGCCGAGCTGCGAGACGGCCTGCTGCGGGTTGTCGCCCCCGGTGCCGTAGAGGTCGCCCCAGAAGACGCAGCTGCGCAAGTTGAACATGCCTATTTAGTTTTGTGTAATGAGCAGAGTAAGGGGAAGACGCACGGATAGCCGTCGGGGCGGAGGAGGATGAGCGCGTACGCGAGGGGCTTGAAGGTTGGGTTCACCGCCGATTCGAGAGACTGTCCGACTTGCTGTTCGAGAATGAGTAACTCAGAGCGAAAACGAATGCCTTTGGGGGGTACTTGCCGTACTAGAAATATATTAGGGCACGAAAGAATAAATCGGGAAGGAATTGAACACACTCGTGATTCTCAACAAGCGTAACCGCGTCAATGGGGCGCTTCTGCACCACAGTCCCGTCCCAGATGGCGCGCATGTCGAACTCGCGGCCGCGGTCGCCCGCCTCTTTGAAGTTGTAATGCAGCGGCGCATCGAAAACGCTGAACTGGAAAAAAATCAACCGCGTCAGCCCAAATGCCAAGAATATTTTTGCAACGCACCTGAGTCCCGAGGTTATCGAGATAATGCTCAAGGTCGCCGATCGCGTCTTTCCAGAACTCGCCCACGGCGAACATCTTGGGCTTGTCGGTCTCCGCACGCACGCTCTTGACGAAATCCGCGATGAAGCTGCGGTCGATGTGCTGGGTATATATTAGCTGAGGCAGAAAATAAGCCCCCCAGTGCGTACCTTGATTGCGTCGAACCGGAAGCCCGCTGTTCCCAGCTCTTCGGTAACCCACTTGCCCCACTTTATAAGGTCCGCGCGCACGTCCGGGTGATCGTGGTCGATGTCCGCTCCCACTGACGTCGAATTTAACTCACGGTTCAAAATTAAAAGAAAGAGGAACTCACTCAGATAATCGTAATTCTTATTCTCCTTGTCGACACCCTGTGCCCAATCCTTGCCCTCGCCGTGGATCTTGTATATCGACGTCTTCTGGTTCTCATCGTTGTAATCCACGCCCGTGAAATGGTTGAAGTTGTATTTCAGCGCGCTGTACTTGTCTCCGCGACCGGGAAACTCGAAGCCCGTCCAGCCCTGGTGTTGTGTTATTAAGAAAACACATACTTGAGGCAACTCACCTTGATGTCATACTTCTCTGAAATCTCCTTGGTCCGATCGTCGTTGTCGACTTCTACGGCCCCAAACGTCTCGAGCTTGTCTGCGCCGAAGCGATGGTTGAGCACGGCGTCGACGTAGCTCACGATGCCGTTCTCTTTGGCCTTTTTGATGGCAGCGATAAGCTCCTCCTTGGTCCCCCAATTGGTCCGCACGCCGCCTTTCTGGTCGAACTCGCCTAATGCCGCGTCAGGGGGAACGTCTCGCGGAACCAATACCCCAAATACCTAAATCATAGACGTCGTAGATATCATACCCCACCGAATTCTGACCCGCCGCCTTCGTTGGCGCTGTAGACAGGTTAAAAGTTAAAACACAAGGGACGACATGAACTTACGGGGCAGCCACATCGCTGTTATTCCCATCGAGGCCAACTCCGGTACCAGCTTCTCGATACGCTTCCAGTGCTTGCCTCCTCCATCCACGTACCACTCAAACGCCTGCAACTGAGGGGGATTCAGCACGCTACGCGTCGGAAAAGATCTTTCTCACCATGGTGTAGTTCTGGTCCTTTGTGGCCGAGTATTCTGCATTTGCGTGGGTGGACATGGCGGGTGAAAATGTGCTGCAAAGCGCGCAGATGAAGGTTATAAAACAAAAGGTAATAATCGAAAGCCTCCGAAGCTGGTCATCGAATGATCGATGACGTCACGCGTCTTAATAGGGGCTAACGCGTCAGGATTTTCTTCCCCGAGCAATTTGAATGTTGGAAACGTGTGTGTGCAAACAATTGGCTTCCACTGCATGCGCTTTTGGACCAGCGGTAACCATAACCATTCAATGTCAACAAAATCCGCGGGTCGGAATTCTAAGTACTGTCTGTCGAAACCGCGGCCACATACCTAATTGTCAGGCTCGTTTGCGTTCCGGTACGTTCATCCCACTGCTTACAGGTATTCGTGACTGAACTCACCAGGGGGATCTGTCTACTATTTGCTGTCTACTCTCGGCGCCGTCGGCAATCTTGCTTCTCCTGTTGTTCTGTCCTACAGTCCGTTTTCCTCGGAGCTCCATCCGCTCCCTTACTTGCACTCGGAACAGTGTGGGTTTATGTGTATCCCTAGTGCTAACGGAGAAAGTATACTATCAAGTCCTCATAGCTATGCACACCATTGCTAAAAATACAAAACAATTGGAACCCAAGCGCCGTGGCGAATGGCGAGTTAAGAGGAGGGAAGCACCCTTGTTGAACATGTTCTTCCAGTCATTGTCAACGATCCTTCATCTGTTAAGGATTCTTCCTGCCCTTGTTCCTAGATGTCAGAAGCTCTGGTCAAGGCCCTTAAGAGACACATTGTGGTGACTTCAAGTTGAACAGCATCCCCACTCTTCATTATGTTCAACCTCACCGCCGTTGCCCTCGCCGGAACATTGTTCAGCATCACCAACTTTCAGGGCGACGTCCTAGATAACACATTCGCACAGCCAAACGACTTCAACCCCGTCGTGGCAAATACCAAAGTTATCCCAGCCGTCTCAGATCAACAGGCGAGCAGTGGTACTGCCTCCACATGGCCGCGGTTACTGACATATTACATGCTTTAGTGGTCCTTCATCGCCACAGTCACTCCCAACGAGTTCAACATCCAGCACGCGTTGACCGGGTCATTCTTGTCGTACGCTGGGGCGCCAACTTCTGGAAGCGCAACATACGCGCAAACGGTAATCGACGCGGCGAATCCGATGGCCTTTAATCTCGTCCTCGTCAGCCCTTCTCCGGAGACATTTAAGTTAGTGGCCAAATTCGTCCCGTGTATGTATGAGACGTAATTCCCCATTTACAGCATCATAGTTGTCAATAGTGATCTCGCCCTCACCGCTTGGACCGCGCCCGTCGATCGAGGCAGCGCGATTACTCCTGTAATTAATTCTTCAACTCCGCGATTCCATGTTTGTAACTTTCTTTTCCAGATCACATACGAGCCCTTCCAAGGCGCGGCTGAGCAAATTTGGACCCTGGTCTGAAGGATGTGGTTAGCTCAAAACGAGGTCATCTATGTAGTTGCAACATACCAAGATTGTTCGCCCCGGTTTCCCCGGTTGAATAATATTTATTATCTCCATGTCGCCAGTTGATTTATCCGAGGGTACCATGTTAAGTTGAAATGGGGTGCGACAGAGCAAGGAACGCCAGAAATTAAAGCTTGACGACTGAACCTTTGACTAGCCTTCCAGGACTTGATTTCCTGTTTACCTAGTTCAATAAGGGCCGCATCAATCATGATGAGTAGGGAAAAAAGTTAAACATAGAATCCCCAAGGACAGAAAATTCGTTTGAAATGAGCTGCATTGTGATGCACACTTAGATTTCAACTTGGTTGAGAAAAGGTGATGGTTCATCAGAGCCATCAGATTATCGGGTCCAAATCAAAGCTAAATTTGTTCTATGACGGTTCGCTAAGAACATGACGCATGTTGAATATTTTCCCGCGTGCCCCCTTTCTTCCTCCGTTCATGTCCTCAGACGGCCACAATCTCGATTCCCCCAAGAACGACTCTAACGACGGCCGATGGCACTTTGACTTACATCCCGACGTCGAACGGCATTCCCCCCACAGCGCTCTCCATTTTGGCTCCTTCATCCACCCCACACACGCGACTCTCGCCTCCCCCGAGCACAGACTCAACTGGACGTCGAGAGACCATAGGAAACATCGTCATATGGCGGCGGATCCAAAGTCGGGCAAGCCCCGCTACCGCGCCGGCACCCTCCAAAAAATCGCAAACATGCGCAAGATCGAGTACTGGAATATTAGTTGGTGGGTGTCTATTGTGAGTTTTCTTCAGTCTCACATTCTATAAATGTCTAATCTCTTGCAGCTCTTCACCGTCGGAAGTATCGTCTGGGTCGTCAACGGCTTCATTGCCTTCCTCCCCTTCGTCAACACGCACGTCGCGAAAGACGACACCGGCAACGGATGGACCGCATGGCTCGGCGCAACCATCTTCGAATTCGGCGCCCTCATGGGGCTTTGGGAGGCCTGGAATCGCGGGGACGCGTCCGACTTTGGGTGGAATATCAAGCTGCTAGCGCACGGCGAGTCGCCACGCGACGCGGAGAAGGCCGAGAACAGCACACCCGAGGCCGAGAAACCCTCCGCGGCGCCGAAACGGCAAAAGTGGATATGGTTCTCCACGGACGGGAAGTATTTCCATGAGATGGGGTTCCTGGCCGCGTTTGTGCAGTACTTGGCCGCTACGATTTTCTGGATAAGCGGGTGCGTCGTTCAACCCAACGAATATGAGTGGCTATTCATCTTTTCGCAGTTTCACCGCGATTCCCACTGTGCAGACGGCCATCATGAACAACCAGCCCTTGTGGGACGGTGTGTTCTGGTCGCCGCAAGTCATCGGAGGCTGCGGCTTCGTTATCGCGTCGTGAGTCTCTCCAACCAACCCCTCCGTCATCGCTAAGCTGTTATTCCAGGGCGATTATGATGATCGAGACTCAAAAGAAATGGTACATCCCCGCCCCGACCTCGCTCGGCTGGCACGTTGGTCGTACGCTCCATTCCTCCCTCAGGCCTGTCGAACATAATAATCTGACGTTGGATGAATATAGTCTGGAATCTTCTCGGTGGTGTTGGGTTCGCGCTCTGTGGCGCCTTCGGCTACGGGCTGAACAGCAGCACCAAGATCGCGTACCAGAGCTCGTGCTCGACCTTCTGGGGCGGGTGGTCGTTCTTGATTGGGAGCGTGATTCAGTGGTATGAGGCTGTGAATCCAGTGCAATGACAGATCCTTGTACGAATATATATATGTGGACTTTAGATATGTAATACGGACAATTTTTAGGGAACTGTTCGAATGTTCATTCCAGCAAGTCGACGATAACGGGTTGAACGCCCGGTCCACCCACATACACCGGTTCGCCGTTGCGAAATTCATTCGGACCCGCAGGTGTATTCGAGGCGTTTACGAAGATCGTCTGGTCACCTTCCGGGACGACCTCTTCCTCGACGGCTTCAACCTCGACTCCCATCTGCACGCCGTTTTGCGCGCCGAGAGTCAGAGGATGGGTGTGCGACCGTAGATGGACATACGCCCCGCGCGCCTCGTGGATGTGCCCAAACACATGCAATCGGGACTGGAAGTCGGGGAGGCGCCTGGTCAGTTCGGGACAGCCTGCATGTTCGCCTTTTTTGGTCAGGTCCAGAATCGAGCGCGGGGGCCCGTGCGTGAGGCTATATATTAGCGGTTGGTTGGTCGATTTCGTGGCCAGGGCAGAGCGGGACTCACAGGATATCCGTCTGCGGGAAGACTGAGAGGACCTCTGGGGTAGATGTTGAATTAGAAAATAGAGGAAATCGCAAAGTGGGTATGTGCATACCTTCAGCATCCACGTCGTTGTACCCAAACGCCCGGACGCGGGAACCAAAGTTGGGGCTCAGCTAGAAAGATTGTAATCGTTGAAAAGGTCTTCAACAACAAAGGACAAAAGGCATTTACCGGGGAGCCATACACGCTCCACTCCCGCCCACCTTCCCTCGTCCGGAACCTATACTCCTCATTCTCGAGGTACACGATGTTCGCTGCCTTTGCGCGTGGGCCCGTAAGCAGCTCGAAGACCGGCTCGCGTGTCTTCCAGCCGTGATAGTGTTAAATTAATCAACCATTGAACGGCAGAAGGAATAGATGAATGAAAGCGCAGGCACCTGGTACTCTTCTTCCTCCCTGCCATCTAGCAGTTGCGCCCAGTTGGCGTCGTACCATTCTCTGTCGATCGCGTAGTCGCGATTGCCTGCGATTATGCTGCGGGTTGGTTTAACTCAACAAGAACAAGTGAAGCTGGGATGGAGGGAAGAGGGCGGGGAGCACCTACATTTTGATCGGATGCGGGAGGGCGTAGAGCCACTCCATCGTGCGGCGCAGGTCGCGGAGGGTGCCGCGCCGGCAGAGGTCGCCGCTGTGCAGCAGGACGTCGCCGTCCGGCACGGGGAACGTGCGCGAGTGCGTGTCGGAGAGGAGCACGAAACGCGTCCAGGATTCGCCGTTTGGCTTGGAGAGGGGATTGCCAGGGGCGTACTCGAGTTGAACGACGCTGGTGGGCGAGGTGATGCGCGTGCGCCGGGGAAGTGTGAGGCTGGGCATAAGTGCTAGCGATCGGACAGCGCGCTTCCGGATTGGCTGAAGATGGTTAGCTCGGGAGTATGGCGCCCCCTGGGTACGGAGGAAGGCCGATAAAGAATTTCTTGGATTGGAAGATGGAAGCAGTTGGAAAGAAGCTCGACGCGTTGACGTAAGGCTTCAGTTTGCTCATGCTTGCATTCGGTAACTCGGGCCGAAGAAATTCAACCTGGAAGAATTCAACCAACAGACGCGGGAGTGAGTTTGGGCATCTCGCAACCTCTTGAATCTTACTTAAGTTTTGAACACTCAAAACTTCGATGAAATTTCGATGAAACCGGCCCGAAATCAGGGATGGAAATTCAAGAAACGGAGGTCCTCTGGACTCGGATGGAGTGTTATTTCAAAGAGATCTAGTGTTCCAGGACAAACGCCGGAGTTGTACTGCAGTCTGCGGGAACTGGGCATACCGTTGAAATGTCGGCCAATTGGATTAGGCTTTGTGTCGAATAAATGAACGTGAATCCAAGTTGAACGAGCTTCGTAGATGAGAGTGTGGGTGGCTTCATGTCAGGCTTTCAAGATCTTTAGACCTAAAGTACGCCGGTGCCTGCACAGAATTTTGGAAATCGTTGTGCTGTACGATTGCAACCCTCAGCCGATTTGGATTGGCGCAAACGCGATCCAAACATAACAGTAGCTTCATCGCCAGAGACAAGACATTCGGAAACCCAGTCATCTGGAGCGTTCCCAGTTTGGGTCAACGGCTGCCAGAATTCCTTCAGACTTGTATGAATAGTGAAAAATTAGGCCGACCAATTTCCAAGATTGTTGCTGTCAGGTATTCATCTCCGAGCTGGACGTTGGCCATGGGAATGCAGCATGTCAGCAATATCGGCGACAGGGACGATCCGTTGCTGGGCGCTGAGGATCGGGAGTCGACGACTTGTAGGCTGGTTAAGGGCGAACCGCTTGACGAGAATTAGGCCACGACCGGCTGCAAAACGGAACCCCACGTCGTACAGTTTGGCCGAAAGCCAAGTTATCAGGTCTGTACGGGTCAGAACAACGGCCAGGTAGAAGACTCTACACCAGGATTGATTCGCGAATTTTCTGTTGTTGAGACTCGGACTCTCCACATCATTTTCCTAGATTTTACCTTGAAGAATGAATTCTGAACGCCTCTCGTCTTCATGCAATCCGTGAGCGAGCAACTTCTTCGGGACCTGTAAACACCTCAGTAGATATCTAACCAGAGATCTTCGTGGTATTTCGGGAGTTTCCATGGTCATAATTTGGAGGCCTTGGTTCGCTACCAAGTGTTGTACGAAATGTTCAACCTTCAACCAATTTGTATCGGCGCAAATACGACCCAGCCATAGCTTCCCCACTGCCAGTGCTCCTGTAGTTTCCCTTGCGGCCATAAGAGAACGAGACTTGGAAGCCCGTTCCTCTGGAGCGTATCCGCTTCCGGTCAGGTCAACAACTGCCAGATAGAAGGATTCTGTCCAGGCATCTTCTGTCCCTGCCTCGAAATCTGTCAGTTTATCGTCCACTGCAGTGATATGACTCGGAAATTGTCTTAGCGGAAGTGTCCACAGGTAATCATCTCCGCACTAGACGTGGGGAATTCAGTATGTCGACCTGACAGGAGACTCGTCGCCGCTCCGTTGCAGCCTCGGGGGTCGACGACGTGTACGCCGGTTACCGGCGTACGGGCGGCGATGATCTTCAAGTTGAACCGGTTGAAGAGAATTGCCTTCAGGGCGCGACCGGCTGCAAAGATAATCCCACGTCGTACAGCTTGGCCGGAAGCTACCAGAGTCTTCGCTGGTTAGAACAAGGGCTAGGTAGGAGACTACAGGACTGATTCGCGAATTTTCTGTTGTTGAGACTCTCCGCATCGTTTCTGGGAGAATAAATTGTGAACGCCTGTGGTCTTCATGCAAGCCGCGGGCGAGCAACTTCATCGGGACCTGTAAACACCTCAGTAGATATCCTCGTGGTATTTCGGGAGTTTCTATGGTGCTTCTGGAATTCGGACCGCGACCACCGAGATATTCGAGTCTAAGGGATTGAATCCAAGGAAAAAAATGGGTGAAGAAGGTGGACAAGAGGGAGCTAGTCGCGAAATTGAACTAGAGGTCGAAGTGGAAGTGAAGCAGGTCACGAACGTGTAGACCAAATGCGGATCACTGTCTTGTTACGGCTCACACTTTACTTTATCCTCCTCCTCTTCAATACTCTATCCCCCACCACTAGCTTCCCTTTCTCTCTCACACGTCCAACCATGTCTTCCATCGCCGACCCACATGTGGTCGACGACGACGACGCTCCGGGGCCACCGATCACAGTCGCTGATGCGTCGGGCGATGGCGAAGGCGGAAAGCTAAAGATGATCGTCCAGCTCGTCAAGAAGTCGCTGGGGGTCAAGGACATTGCTGCCATGTGCGTATTGTCGCCCCGTGCAAAATGAATCCCATTCCTGAGGTTTCCAGGCGTCTTTCGCTGCCGGCGTCACTCCTCGAGCCAATACCCAATCTCGAGTACTGGCATTATCTCGACCGACCGGATATGTTTGCAGCGTACGGTGTTCTCTTTGTTGCGTTGGTTATAATGCTCAAGTTCACTTAGAATTAACGACTCTGATGACCCCTTTGAGCGGATGCTAGCCGTTGTCCGCTTTGCTTTCACGAAGGATCTCAAATTTGTGGTGCGTGTTTTCGTCCATCGAGTTAGGAGTAGAATGGAGGGAGGAACGTTCGTGCGTTTCCAATGGACAGAGCGGAAGGGCGGGTCAAAGGGCTGCGGTCTGATGAAGTTATTGAAGTGGCCCCGTACCCTGCGCGCTGCTAATCATTAAGCAGAGTCCATTAGTTCCCTCCCACCCGGCCTTGCGAACGGCCTCGCGCCATCGAGTACATTACTGCGCTCCCGCGGGCTATTCTATGGGTTTCATACTTTATCGGCGCGCAATATGCTCATTTACTATTGCATTTTAGCACGGCAAAGTTTGCAAACCATACAACTCTGTTTTAGGGGAGCATTTCCGCACTCACTGGGACGTGGTTCCGGCCAAGTCCCCCATTACCACCTCCGGAACCACCACCGCCGAGACCGCCAGCGTCAAGAGCGGCCACAGTTCCAAGAGCACCCATAGCGGCGTGAGCTCCATCTCCAAGACCGGCCAGTCCCCGTCGACTGCCGCCACGTCCCTGGAGACCCCCATGTCCCAACTCAATCTTGCTCGGCCGGAGGGCCACGCCCGCGTTATCTACATCACGGAGCAAGTCTCGCACCATCCCCCGGTGTCCGCGTACTACGCGGCGTGCCCGTCGCGCTCGCTTGAGCTGTATGGAATCGACCAGATCGCCGCCAAGATCTCGGGCACCACCCTCCGCGTCTCGCCGGGCGTGTACAACAAGGGCATCTACGTGAATATCACGGGCGGCCCTGGCGCGGGTGAGGAGTACAACATCACGCACCCTATTGCGTCGGTGAATGGGCTGCTGAGGGGCAGCTTCTATGTGACCGTGGCCGAGTCGACTATCATCTCGTGCACGGGCGGGAACCAGCGGTTCCGCGCGATCCTTGAATACAAGGAAGAGGTACGCGCGTCCGTCCCGAATTTATCACACTGCTCATGCGTTGCATACTAGTCCTGGCTCGGGCGCGCACATTTCTTAATGGAAGGTGTGATTCACACCGTCGTCGAGGGCGAGACGCAGCACAACGAGTGGACAAAGGTGAAGCATGTCCCACAGGCGCGCGTCGTCGCGGTCTTTGACGGTTCGTGGCGCAACCGGATCCGCTGGCGCCGGGTGGGCGTTAACTCCTACCCGGACACTACGCCGTCGTCGTACTCGTCTCCCTCTCCCTCGCATGCGTCTCTTCTGGTACCACCTTCCGCCCTCGCCTCTGCGGCGTCGTCGCGCATAAACATCTCGGCGGCGAAGGAGGAGGAGTACGCGACGCTAATTGACATGGAAGCGCTCCAAGTAGTGCCGAAGAGTGTGAGGCCGCTGGAGAAGCAGCTCCCGCATGAGAGCCGGAGGTTGTGGGATAGCGTTACGACGCGGCTGCTGAAGAAGGAGTTCTCGGATGCGACGAAGGAGAAGGTCGCGATAGAGCAGAAGCAGCGCGACGAGGCGGCAGACCGGAAGAGGAAGGGCGTAGAGTATGTCGTTTCCTTCCTTTCTTCCTTTCTTCCTCAACGCTAATCACTTTCCCTTTCTAGGTTCGTGCCGCGGTATTTCGAGGAGGGCCTGGAGAACGGCCATGCAGCACTTACGGCTGCGGGGCGGCAGGCGGTCGACGAGGAGATGGCGGAGCCCGCAGAGTACGACCTGGACGGCGGCAGCAGCCCCGTCACCCTCAAGCCCACCTCTTCGGTGTCATAACGTCGAATGACTTTCACCCCCCGTCCTGCCCATGCTATCAGTGCCCATTGGAGTGCCTCATCATCATTCACGACCCTAGATTATCTTGCTCTACATAACTTCGATTCGATTCCGTGCGCCGTGTAGGCTGCCGTTGCCGACTTTTTTTTTTCTACAGACTACTGCCCAGTACTGCATGCATGCCTGCCTACCTACCTATCATGATTATATATATATCCGTATCGACGGCTACCACGACATCACGTTCTAATTGCATTGAGCATTTTTTGCTTGGAGAGACCCCTAAGGCGGGCATTCGCGGGCCGGGAGCTCCATTTTCGGCGTCTCCTTTGCATTTCGTTGACTCACGTTGACTCACGTTGACTCGAAATTACGCGCACACGCTGAATTAGCACCCTCTTTCTCAGCTTACCTCCACAGCGAAGACTTGACCAAAAGCTAGAATTGAAAAGAACTCTAAACAGGATCCATTCTTGAAGAACACTCACTTTGTGTAGTATGCCGACTATCGCACTTCCCCATCGAACGCACATCACTTCGCCCAACAGCGTCGTACAGCTCGAATATCCGCCCGACACAGGCCCGCTCCCCAAACCCAGCCCGCAGGCAAACGGTGCTGATGCGCCCCCACGCCAGTGGACGCGCTTCGTCCTCCTGTCTGATACGCACGGACGAACATGCAATGTGCCGGACGGAGACGTGCTGTTGCACACGGGGGACCTTACGGAGCGGGGGACGCTGAAGGAGCTGGATAAAACGATGGAGTGGTTGTATGGGTTGCCCCATCGTGTTAAGATGTAAGTAGGTGGTCATTCTCTCGCCGTATAGTCGTCGAGCCGGTTCAAATTGGGTGGTTTCATGACAGAATAATCGCGGGGAACCACGACTCTAATATCCACCGCGAATGGTACGAGGCCAACTGGCACCATCTTTTCGGTCACCGGTCAAACGGCGCGCCTGAGGTGTGTTTGAGTTCGAGTCACTAATTGAACAGACATTTATTCGGTTGCAGCCGGTTGAAGCGGTTCTCGAGCTCCTTGGGGGCTCTCGCGCTGTAGAAGCGAACGTCGTTTATCTTCAGGACGAGTTGTACAAGTTCAAAGCGCGGGAAGGGGGTAAGGAGTGGAGCGTCTATGGATCCCCGGTAAGTATCTTCTGGACCCATCGCAACTTGAAGCTTGAAGGGTTAATCTAATCGCAATGTTTCAGTGGACTCCTTACTGGGGCGATTGGGCTTTCGGATATGAGAAGCAAGACGCTGCGGGTTAGTACAATTTTTCTGGTAGCCGATGTTCATTGGGCTGAACTTTCCTCAGATGTGGTTACGAAATTCCCAGAGGCCGATATCTTGCAAGTGTCCCGTACTCACTGGCTTTTAGCCGCGATCTTATTCAATCTGGATTCTAGGTTGACTCACGGGCCACCGCGCAATCTCTTGGACATGAATGTGAGTAAAGACCCGGTAGGATGTGCTGCCCTCGCGGCAGAGCTGCCGCGGCTGAAGCCCAAGCTGCATGTCTTTGGTCACATACACGAAGCCCGGGGTGCCTACGTGCATCGTTGGGAACAAGATTCAAACCAGCTCGGCGCGCAGAATGCGATTCAGCTCGGAGTAGAAAGAGCAGATGGTCAAACCGCCAGCACGGAGACAGACGAGTCGGACTCCGACCGTGACGACGGAGCGATCCTGTTCGAACCGGAACCCAGGCCGGAAACAGCAGATCAAGGAGCAAAGGAAACGATCTTTGTGAACGCTGCCAACATGCCAATGGGGCCCAATGCTCGACGGACGGGTATGCGATTAAAGATGGGGGACCCGCCATTTCAACCGATTGTCGTTGACCTGTTAGAGTAACTAGATGTGCATTCATATTCGATCGATGACAAGAGCTTGTTCCATTCAATTAGCACAAGCGACAGCAGTTTGGGATATTATTTAGTGCACTTTATTTCGAGTAGGTGAATCGCCCAAAACAGAGGGGAAACAGTAGGATACCCTGATACAAAGTACCAATATCACCGCCTTCGGGGGTCCGCGACATTCAACTCTATGAAAGTAGCACGGACCTGTTCTTGGAAAGCCTTAACGAATCCGGTAAGCAAAGCCGAACAAGACGAACACCGAGAAAAGCCATACAAGATTCGTGTGGAACTCATTCTGCAGAGGATTGACCTGCTTCCACGTCCAACCAAACTCCGATAGCATTTTTTCTTTCTGTTCTTCTGACTCCTGGACGAGAAAGCGCGCGATGCGATGCCGGATGTCTTTCGCCCTGCTGTTGTATTCTTCGACGGATCGCGGGAAATATTCCGCCAGTCGTGATTGGTGAACGGAAGTGGTGCGGGCCAGGTTCCATTCCCAGGTGAATTGCGGGTGGGGTTCTACTCGCAAATCTGCGTACAGCGCCTACACAGCGCTCAGATATATGTACCACCGCGTTTTGAATACTCACGCGAAGTTCGTCGTCTGGTAGTAATTTCTCATCGAATGCGTAGTACCGGTCCTCGAGTTCGTCCAGATAGTCCTCTGCCTGAGCCATGTAGAGGCGCTGAAGATCTTCCTCGTAGTATTTGTTTAATTCGTCGATGCGGGCCTCGGAATCCTCAGGCGAATCAAGGAATTTTTTCATATCTTCGAGCCTACTCCAGGTCAGAGCGTTCACCAAGATGATCCAGAGAAGTCACCTACGAAGGGATAGGTCGATCTCGTTGGGTTAGAATGTATAGACTTAGCCGTTGCTGGTCTATTGGAAGAGTAGGTTGAGGCGGCGGTGGTTGTTTCATTGAAGGGTGAGATTCATCATCCGCCGGCTCAGAGAACGACTCCTGCATCTCTGCGTCGTCCATAGTAGCATCCATGGCTTGAATAGATCGAGGGTGGCAAGATTAATGGCTTGCAGTGCAGTATGTCGTGGACGGTCAACGTTGCGTACAAGCCTGAATTGATGAATTGATGAACTGTGACTGCGTGATTCCACTTGAACCGCGACCACCACCATCTAAATTCGAAACGCGGCGGGCTGAAGTTTTTTTTATGATATACGACTAGCCCTCGACGCTCGACCGCGACGATTTTTTGCTGCCAACGGAACTGAATGGTGTGTGAACTGCCAGGGGACAAAACAACGTTAACGGCAAGGACGTATGCAGCACTCAAACTGCCGGGTCTTAGTATCTGGCAATACCCCGGATCCTCTTCCCATTTCTGTCCTGATTCAAGACTGGCTAACTATGTAAACTCCCGAGGAAGCGGAATCGAGCTGCACTGCCTGTTCGGCAAGTGGTTCCGTACTTTAACAGGCGATCTCTACCGGCCATTAGCCTCTTCGTGACTTCTCGTCTGCGACAGCTAGGATCAGCGTACATGTGTACCGTAAGACTGTAACGGCACTCCTTTATCCTGAAGATTGGCATAAACTCCAGCCTCAGTCTCAGACTTGCCGTCGAAACGGAATGAGCTGATTATACAGAGTCTACCGCGGGCCTGTGCATGGAGGGAGCCAATTCGTGCGCACCACATACATCCTCTGAGTCTCTGATCCCCTCCCCATCGCTACACTGGTTGGGGATATTTTACTCCAAGGCATTCGTCAAGCACCTTCTACCGCATCCACGTCACCCTTCGAAGCGCGCGGCATTTGAGCATTCTCCACTGCGACCTTTCGGACTGGCCGGGCAACCGGCTGTTCTTATCTATTCATCCAGTCAAGTTTCCGTAAAACCCTGAGCGTTAAAAACGGCCCTCTCAGACCCTTCCTTCCCCAGAAAGATGGTCCGGGGACTCTCTACCTGGATCTGCGTTGTCCAGATTCTCCTGCTCGTCGAAGCCAGTGCGGCCGCATTCTGCTCAAAGCTATCAAAACGCCAGGAATGGTTAATTCCCAGTCGTGGCTCCAGATGGCGTTCCGCTGACCTTTCGATTACAGGAGAAATTTGACAAACGACCAAAAAATCCAATATATCGATGCTGTGAAATGCCTCCAATCCCTTCCTGCCAAAGGCTTAGTTGAAGCGGCTCGAACGCGATTCGACGACTTTCAGGCCGTCCACATCAACCTTACGGACGAAATACACCTTGTGGTGCGTTTTGAAGGATCTTTCTCCACAGCCTTCCACGAACATGTAAATATCTAGGGACAATTCTTGCCGTGGCACCGACGTTTCTTAAACGTGTTTGAAAACACGCTGAGAAGCGAGTGTGGCTTCATCGGGGCGCTCCCGTTAGTCGCCGTTGTTTCATTTTGCACATTGATTTTTTACTTTGGCAGATACTGGGATTGGAGCCGCGACGTAGATGTTTACAACTCGTGAGTGGCATCTCATTTGCATTTTTTCCAATTCGAACACTCTACAACAGGATCAACAATTCCCCCGTCTTCGATTCTGTGTATGGTTTTGGAGGTGTGGTTCCTCCTACACATCTTCGCTTCGAAACCGACGTTATTCGCAGGGAATGGGATCTACATCCCTGGCTATGCCGGCCCATTCAACAATTTAACCGATCTCCCCGGTTGGGTACCTGGCACCGGCGGAGGCTGCGTGCCGACGGGCCCGTTTACTTCATATAATCTCTCCCTGGGACCAGGCACAATCCCCACCAACCACTGCCTCACTCGTGCGTTCAACGACGAGTACGCGTGGGCACTATCGTCTGCCCAGGTCGCCAACACGACGAAGCAACCCAACTTTGAGATCTTCCGCATCGAGCTCGAGGGGCAGCCTGTCACTCCGACCATGAAATTACACGACGGTGGCCATTTTGCGGTCGGGGCTGAGATGCTCGACACTTATTCGAGTCCGGGAGGTGCGTATCTCCTCTTATTCAAAAACCGTCAACTAATGGTGGTCCCTAATTTCAGACCCAGTATTCTATCTCCACCACGCGAACTTGGATCGCATCTGGTGGATCTGGCAGCAGTTGGATCTGCCTACTCGTCTTTTTGACGTGTCGGGTCGCTCCAGCGTCGACCCTCCCTTTGTGAACATCACACTTGCCTTCGAACTGAAGATGTTGAACCTTGCGCCGCTTCTACCGATTAGAGACATCATGGATCCCAGAGCTGAACCACTATGCTATATGTATGTTTAGATGGCTCTGAAATTTTCTCCCTGATTCCTTCGGGACAAGAACGTGCAAGTTGGGAAGGGCTATATGGTACATGCATGGTAGTTGGGCATGCATATCGTTTTTTGCAACTATCGTTTTTTTGTAACAGGAGAGGGCACTGTACATATTCACCACAAGTCATCTGGAGCTGGACCCGCAATGCAGGACTCGCATTTCCACAGAGAGCACTCAGCGCAAGCATCTCCTTCGTCCACGTCCTCATCGTATAATCACCGCATTGAACACAACGCTCCGGCGGGAACTGCGTGCAGGTCGGGCAGTTGAACTCGCGGCACTCGCTGCAGAGTTTGAGAGGCAAGGCGTTATGTCTATCCGGCCTATACGATCGTCTTCGCCACGGGTGCATCCCAAAGGGCATAGCGGTTTGGGTTGGTGAAGACGTACGTGGAGGCCCAATCAATAACTCTTCTTTCGAGAGTGCGCGACGGCCGATGCACCATGAAAATTCCGTGCGGCACCACCTCTCCCGACAATCAATGCAGCCGACAAGCTCAGGACGGTTTGGGCTCTGCTGGTCGTTGCAGACAGCGCAGGAAACAATGTCAGGATGCTGAACGCAACTTGAAGCACCATCTGCTTGGTGCAAGTCGGGCAGATGCAGCAGATAACGCCGCAGCCAGGAAAAGATCTTGGAAGAACATTCGGCAGATCAAAAAAAATGATTGAAGCTTATTGTTTAACTTCAAGCCTGGGATTGGCTAGTCGTGAGCCTCCTTCGACCTGTCCTGTCCTCCGTGCAAGAAATAGGTTTCACCTCTAAGAGCTCTTGGACTTCGACGGGGATTACTCGGTTTGAAACGATCCAACTGGAGCGAGCTTTGGTTGAGCTTTGGACAAATTTCTCGCGTGTCCGATCGCCGGGTCTCAAATCCCCACTTTGTCCTCCCGATCTCGACCGGCTTGCTTCGACCAGTTTCGACCAGTCCTGGCCTCTGTACAAAAAATAGACTTCACGTTCAATTGCTCTGGGACCTCGACGGGGACTATTCGGTTTGAAATCGATCCAACTAGAGCGAACGTTGGGCTTTGGGCCAGCTTTGGACGGTTTTTTTCGCGTGTCGATCGCCGAGTCTCAGATCCCACCTTGTCCCCCCGATCTCGACCGGCTTGTGGACTATGGCCCCGATCGCCAGGTCTCAGATCCTCACTTTGTCCTCCCGATCTCGACCGGCTTGTGGACGACCCCCGATCGTCATCCTTTTGTTCTGGGTCTCTCTTTCCCTTTATTGTTGGTAAGAACGATCGGTGTGCCTTTATCCATCAAAGCGCAACACATGCACTAGCTCTGCCACTGGTCTTCAGGTATAAAAGGCAGGGGGATTTCCAGGACTCCCCAGGCTACCCTACCTACCACCACTCGCACCCACCCACCTCTCCTCTTCCATCCACACCCTCCTGCAATGGACTCTTTCACCGCTACCACTTCCAAGGTCGAGGACATCGTCGCGACCCCCGTCAACAACGACGGCGGCACCGGCTCCAGCGGCAGCTGCGTCGTCTGTAAGGAGGACACCTCCCTCCCCCCCATGAACGAGGACGGCGGCACCGGCTCCAGCGGTAGCTGCGTCATTGCTTGAAGAGCACTTCCCTCGACACACAACGGCATCATCCACAGTAAGTTTTTTGCCCTATATCACTCATCTGAAGATTATCTGACGCCCTGTGCAGACATCGGCATAACACCACTCATTGGCGCTTGGTCGGGGGCGTTGCACGACGAGCAGCAGGCACATCACATTTTACGCGCTTCAGACAGCGCGCGATTATTTATCCACTTCGACTTCTCACATACTACAATTCAAGTCTGCAGCTTGACACATATTTGCCTCGGCCCATTCGCATGCTTCCGCAGGATGATCAACTACGGTCTCTTTCACACACAGACCGGTCCAGAGTTGAGAGTATTTTAAAAACGAGCACAAAGTCGCACGGCTTCGTGTCGCCTGAAAAGCCAAAAAAAATGCAGCAACACAAAGGTCTGCCAGAAAAATGGTCTTGTTCAACGAAAATGTTGTCACTCAATGATCGCTGAACTCAACCGTGGGAACGTAAAATCAACCCTTGGGTAATATAAGCTCATGTCAAGTTAATTCGTTTCGACTCGTAAGCGCATCGAGATACATCGAAGCTGATACAACCATGTCTGATTTTGTGAATCTGGAGTCGTCCGTTAGTCGTCAGTTGAACGTTGAACTTGGAAGAAATGACACCGTGTGATCTGAGAAGGTTTGATGGGATGTAAGGATGATTTTCCCGTTGAGACCCGAGGATGATTCCGAATTTTGCCGAATGAAATTGTATAGAATGAACGATTGCTAGTACTACTTATATATGAAGCAGTGGTTTTCGTTATTTCACTGCTTACAGGTGAAACCTTCTGTGGAGGCAACAGCATGGCAAGAATACGTCCCCACCGTCGCGTTTCCACCGAGAATGAAATTACTGTCCAGAATCTGCAAATCTTGGCAAGGAGCCGCACCGCTACATTGTATGCTTGCGATGCTGCTTCCTAAAAGACTTCCCGAAAGTTCGGACCAGGTTATATTGCTGATCTGCAAAGTCGAGGTGTCGCATTGACCTACAACAAACGAGGTATGAGTTGTTTAGTTGTAGCGTCTGTTTATTGAAGATTCGGTGACTGACCGACCGCGCCAGAAAAGGTCGTGCTGGGAGGTTTAGATGCTACCTTGTTGTCTGAAAAAGAGAAGAGACTCACCACTGGGTAATCTCAGCTGGCGACTGAGTGATTCCGCTAAGTGTTGAATTTGTCCAAGTTATCTTCAGGTGGAATTCAATGGGTTGTATCATCACTCACCAATGTCGCGGACGTCTACCGAATGTGAGTAGCTCGTCAGTCGGTGACCTGCCTATGCGACCCTCAGTAAATGACACGTACATCCGAGCCCTCCGCCACCACCATTAGGTGGGAATCCCTGTTCCACTCCGGTCCACGTCTTTATATACCCAACCATTCTGGTGCCCATGAACGAGCAATTGCGGGTCAACACACGCTCGACAAATTCAAATTCCCCGGGATACTGCCCGATGCTACCGATTGCGACGCCAAGACCGGTGTAGAACACGGAATCTTCGATGAGAATGTCGGATGAATTGCGTTTCATTGCAATCGAGTCGTCGCCGTTGTGGACTTCCCAGCCCTTGAAGTTGATATGGTGCGAGTTGAGCGTGTCAGCACCGTCCGTGTTGCGTGCCGGTTCCTGGTCACGAGAACAAGTTGAGGGTTTCAAAATGTTGACATCTGGATTAAACGCACCGAGTCGTTCGAGGTTGAACTGACGAAAATATCGGTCATGTTGACAAAGCTAGAGTACGCCAACGTCATCGTCCTGAAAACTTTTGAACCGTGGGTAAATTCGCATTCCAGGAGTCCTACCACATCTGAGATTGGACGAAACGGATATTCTTGAAGGTTGAGTTGTTCGTCTCCCATATTGTTAGGGCATGCGGGCGCCCCGCCAAGTTAGATACACCTTTCGTAAAATCGTACCTAGCTACGTTGAAAACCAATATCAGGGTACTTGTAAACATGCACAACGCACCAAATTTGCCCATTTCCATCAAACGTTCCAAAGCCATGCCCGTCGAAAGTAATATTGTTCCCTCCGAAGAACCATGCGGAGGACTGATTCTGGTATCCAAGCGGGAGCGAATTTTCCAGCCAATATGAAATATTGGCGGCGGACCACTGCCATGCCTCTCATCGATCATAATGGCATTAACTTATTGGTGCAACTAACCAACAAGGTGCCGCGCAACTCAATCTGAACGTTATTCAGGCCAGTGGTGTTCATGACTTTTTCAATCCAGTAAGTCTCGTTGAGAAACTCAATCTAATTTATCCTCAGCATTGAGATATTCAGAGTAGGAGCCACCCACGTTTCCACCTTGCCCACAGAGAGTAAATGCTTCGATAATGGCCGGTGAGTCGTCGGTAAAGTTGCCGGATGGATGGACGGTGCATGTCGCGTCACGTTTCACAACATGGCCCCCAAGCGCTACGGTGGCCACAGTAAGAAGTAGGAAGAAGAGCATTTTCTTGCGAGTTTCCACTGAACATCTCCCTTTATAACTTCGCGATCTCATGACCGTGTCTCGCTTGCAGTTTCGGCACGCCTGCGGACCGGCTGTCCGTATGACCCAACGTTGACCCAGCGTGATGTGTCTCGGTCGAATCGTTCGGTCGATTGTTGGCAGTGTATGAGGTGTTGGGTCCCTGCAAGCTCAATGTCAGTAGAAGAACGATGCAGAGAGCTCTAAGAGGATTTATGTAGATTTCATGTGAACAGCTGATCGGCTAGTTGGGGATGTACTTCTCAATTCGAGAGATTTTGAACAAAAATATCTAAAAGATACATTGAAACAGGCGGAGAATGGCATCTGAAAGATTTCGGTTATACAGTTGATTGAACGGCAATGAAAGGGAACATACATGGATAAAACAGGGCGGAAGGACCGCGACAAAACCCGCAAAAATTAAGATGGGTTATCTTCAAGCACAGACTCTGTCATCGGCCAACGGGATTTGAGATGATCACACTCAAGTCGGAATCTGAGTTCCTGGCGTCGAACGAGTTCGTTCAGACCCTGCACGAGCAGGGGATCAACTTGAATGTCGCGGAAATGGAGGATAGAGCTCTGGAAAGGCCCTGCGGCGTTTCGGCCGGGTCCCACGCGGGAAGCGATGAAATCCAGGTAGCTGCTGGCCTTAAACTGCATGAAGCTTTTGCAGTCGAACGTGTGCAGGTGCGGGACGAGGTCCTCACAGTCGGGTTCCAGAGTCAGTCCGCGAAGGAGGGGGTCGGTTATCAAAAACTTCTCCGGGCTGGATGGGTAATGGTTGGGGTCGGAGATGGACAACGCCTCCAAGCGGGGAAGGGCGGAAAGGCACTCCAGCAGTTGAGCCCCTGAAATCGTTAGATTGTCGATTTCGAGCGTCCGGAGAGTATCGTGGAGGGATGAACGCGAACATAGCGCAAGGAAGGCCGTATGGCTCCAGGGAAGGGGTGACTCCTCCGTTTCGAAGCGCAAGGTGTGGGCGCGGCGTAGAGTAAAGCATCCGAGGAGTTCCGAGACGATTGGGCTTTCTGTATGATGATGGGATTCCAGAATGAATCCAAAGGCGAGAGATCCAATGTCAGAAATCAATGGCGGAAGGATAACTGGGTCGGCCCCGTCGGAAATGTAGAGGCGTAGAAAGGCCAAGCTCGTCAATTGTGGACAACGAGACAGATGGGATAACGCGTCATTCAGTTCGTCCGAATACAGCTGAGCGTAAGACAGCGTCTGTATCTGCCCCCAAGGTAGTTTCGGATGGGGTGCGATCGGTTCTTCGAGCGTAAGCTCTGTTAACCGAGGCGCAAACTCGAAAAAGTTGCAATCATCGCGCAAATTGCTGACATGAAGATTTTCGAGGACAGGGAGATTCCCTCTGACGGATGCGAATGCTGCAAAATCCTCGGAAGGGGAATCGGCCCAAATTTTCGCGTGCGTCCAACGGTGAGATTGCTGAACCATGCAATCCAAAACGGGACCATAGGGCAAAAGACCAAAATGGCGACTGCGGAGCTGGATTTGCAACGGCGCGATGGCTGATCGTCCGAGAAACACTCGCGAGACCGCAAATATTTCAACCGCCAATATTGGCTCGCTCGCACCATATTCCTTCCGGGTGACCAGATGTGTGAAATCCGTTTCAATCTTCGCCCAGAGGGCTGGCGAATCCATGATCAGACCGCGCCAGCTAGCACAAACTTGGGCCAGCTGGAGCAGATACCGATAACGCGGAGTTGCCCTTTGAAGCTTGGACATGGGGTCTTCCTTGTGGTATTCCTTCCAGTCGTCATAATATGTCGGTTGTTGCAACGGAGAGCATAGATGGAATATCTCCAGCAGCATGTCGTCGGGAAGTCGTCGAATGGGGGCCGAGACACTGCCGCATCCATCGGCGTGGTACTGCAGAATGGAGCGATCTTCACTCATTCTGGTCAAGATCGCCTGCACTTTGGCTATTTCGACATCGTAATCCGCGACCTTTGCCAACGTCGGCGCGATTTGACGGCCGTAGTAATCGAGTGCGTCAGACGGTACGCAGCGTCCGTTGGACCGCAGAGCGGCCTGGAGTCCAGCTCTTTCGAGGGAATCTGGCAGTGTTCCAGGGATGAAAGGGCCGTACAAGTACGTGGGACGTTCCAAGGCCACCTCTTCTGCTTGCTGCTGCATGGTTTCTGCCAAGTTTGATTCGGCCCAAGTCTCGGCCCGGAGGCTGCCGAGTGATGGGACGCGATTCGAATTGATTCGAACTCAATGCTCCATGTTCTCGGCTATGTTCACAATCCCGCGAAGTCCAGCGATCCCTTGACACGCAAGCTATAGCACGCGATACATGTGTCTACCTGTATTCTTCGGAAAACATACCTCCGTTGGAGAGCTCGACACAATGTGGTCCATCGCCGGTCGTCATGCAAGTCTTCGGCATCAACATAGATTTCGCGGTGCGACCATGCGTCCCCGACATCTGCATGCATGGTCGTCCTTCTTATAAGCAACGGCACCAGGAGCTATGCAAGGTTGCTGGCTGCTCCCTCACCCCCCCGAAGATGCACCCTCTTTCCATCTCCCTCCTCCTCGCATCTGGCTGCCTTCCCCTCGTTTCTAGCGAGCCGGTGGCAACCCCTCATACCATCCGCATCCAGTCAAGGGTTGCCCCGAAGGAAGCCACTCTGAGACGGCGGGCGCTTTCCCCCGCCACTGTTCCTCTTGCGGATTTCTTTTTGGGAACAGACCTACAGTGGTTCGGGAACATCTCTGTCGGGTCTGAATAATATTTCTATATGTTGAATGCACCGTTGACAACAAAATAATTGCAGCACGCCGCCTCAGAATGTCAGTGTTGTGTTCGATACTGGAAGCAGCACCTTGGAGTTCGCGTCGACTCTCTGCGGCTCTGCTTGCGATAATCAGGTGAAATTTGACTCGACTAAGTCCTCGACATTCGTCGATAAGAAGACTACGAGCTCAATAACCTTCTCGACTGGAGTGGGTGTCGATCCGGTGGTGCGTTACTAGTCAGCAGACTCGTTCGACAATTGATCACTCGTACCTCGTAGATCGGTTCCAACTATAAGTGAGTAGTATTACGAATATACTCACTGCGGACCTTGCTCATTCGCGAATGCAACCAGGCTCACTCTGCGCGCGGCAACGGACACTGTTACCGTCGGAGGCCTCAGCGCGCCAAAGGTGGCCCTCAACCTCATCACCAGCCAGACCGCCAAGTTTGCTATTGATCCCTTCAGGTCCGCCCATTTTTACTTGGTTATGTCCATAATTAATCGGTCCATCCAGCGGAATTCAAGGTATTTCATCTCCCAGATGACGCGTAGAACCTGTTCGAATATTATGAAGGCATGAGCGCACAAGCTCAAGGCTTCTTCGCGGCCCTGACCAAGCAAGGGCTTCCGTGTAAGTAACGTTGTGCTATCTTCCAACCTCGCCAGCTCATTCTTCACTCAGCGCTGTTCAGCTTATATTTAACACCGCAGGCGATTGGCGGTGCAGAGCTGACCATTGGTGGAATTGACAACACTAAATTCAATGGTTAGCAATTTCCATGTGTATACCGACCTATTTGTGCTGAACTAAACCAGGAAGCCTCACATACGCTGACCAGTCCGACCAGGGTTCTTCCACTTGGACTTTAACTTCACCGAAGATTTCAGTGAACGGCAAAACTACTTCCACTCTGAAACAAAGCCGGGATGTGATATTCGATTCGGGAACGTCGAACATCCTTTTTGATACCGAGACTACAGAGGTGCGGCGCTCGAACAAGCCAGATCGTTTGGGTTTACTGACCCTTCTCCTGTAGGCCATCTACGCCCTCATTTCCTCGAAAATCAAGGCACACACGTCCGAGCCCGGGACCTACGGCATCGCTTGTTCGCTCATTCCGACCCTGCCGGCGGTCATTGATATTGGCTTCACTGACCAGAGTGGAAAACCATTCAATTTGACGATCCCGAGCAGTGAATTGAGTGTCGGACCCTTTGCGGATTCGCCTTCGACGTGCCAGACTCTCATCAACGCATTTGATGGTCTCTCCCTTGTCGGAGGTAGCGTCCTGAAGCACTACTACAGGTACAGCCTCTCCTTGCCAGTTTTCTCTCGAAATCTCATTTCTTGTTCAGTGTCTGGGATGTCGGTGCTCAACGCATTGGATTCGCAGCCATTTAGTCAGTGTAGTTACTTGTAAATTCTCTAGAGTATGTATCAGTCGCAATCACCAGAAATCGCAAAACTTTCGGCCATACCAGTTAAGGAATCGGTGTCACCGCTGCAAACGGGAGGATGACGATCCGTTCCGGGTCCCACTGATAAATCATGGGACAGAAATCGAGGTCATTAAACTCAGAAACATACCACATCAGAAGTGTAATATATGTCTGTTTCAATCATCTTCTTCACCGCCTCGATATTCTCGGCTTGAAAGATAAACATGGAGCCAATCTGTGGTACCGGAACTCTATGAACACTTGGATTCACCGCCTGATAAAAACTGGCCATTTTCTTGTTCTCGGACGAGACCGATTCCGGTGTCAACAGTGCCCCGGCGACACCTGCATGCACAAGGTCTGGAATTCAGTCACAAGTAACTGGTATGCGCAGGACTGACGGATAGATCCACCGTCGATAGCTTCTCTTGCAATTTCGAGATGCTTGGAACGAACAGAGAGTCGCCGTGCAAGGGCGTCAGGATCAGTCTTGTCCGGGGCATAAACGAAGAACCGCGGAAGCGTAGGAGGTGCTGAAGTAGATAAACGCCGCAGACTTCTGCCAATTGGGCTGGAAAAACGTTGCATTTTCGGCGACGGTGGTGGGAAGATCAGAGTGGAAAATTCCCTTTTTGGGACTCAGGCGTTGAGTGATTTGTTCACGCTTGCCAACCATCACGTCACTACGTTTTTGACCACGACCTTCACCGGCTCGCCACAAAGCACTTTCCTTGGTTGGCCGAACGACTGCAAAAGGAGTAGTTTATCAGCGTCAAGTCACACATCCTCCGGGACGGCTTTTCTGGCCGGCCATGAAACCTATTTCTATCGCGTGTGTTTCTGTGAAATTTCGTAGTTTGAACGCTGACGAAAGATCCAGCATGATCACCGACTTTTTCCATCCCAACGTGGGTGGAGTCGAGAATCATGTCTACATGCTGAGCGCCAACCTAATTCGTCGCGGTCATAAAGCAAGTCGCGGTGCATTTTTGAGGTGTAACTAATCTCATTGCTTGCAGGTAATTGTAATAACACATAGCCACCAACCAGACCGTGTCGGTGTCCGCTGGCTTGTTCCGTCCCTCAAAGTGTACTACATCCCCTTCGTCCCCATCGCCTCCTCAGCCACGCTCCCCGAGTTCCTCACCTTCCTGCCTTATCTGAGGACGATTCTAATCCGTGAACATATCCATTTAATTCACTCCCATGCCAGCCTGTCTTCCCTCGGTCATGAGGGCATCCTACACTCTCATCTGCTAGGGGTTCGATCCGTCTTCACTGATCACAGTTTGTTCGGATTCGACGATGCAGCTAGCATTCTTACGAATAAGCTAATGGCTGGGTCGCTCAAAAATGTGGATGCTGTCATCTGCGTGTCTCACACAGGGTAAGGTCCCCCCGCCGTTTCCCAGCCGGGTAATTGACGTTCTACCAGACGCGAAAATACAGTCCTCCGCGGAGAGCTATTCGAAAAGTCCGACACAGATCCAGACGGTCTTTCCGTTCGCGATAGCGTCTATGTCATCCCGAATGCTCTGGTACCTGAACGATTCCAGCCTTCGCCGCTACCACCCAGCGAGATCAGTAAGGCTTCTTCTCAAGTTGCCAATTCTTTCACTGAATCGCACCGTAGTCACGATAATCGTCCTGGGGCGACTCGTTTACCGGAAAGGGATTGATCTGTTAGTGGCAACCGTACCCCGCATATGCCAGAAATTTCCAAATGTCCGCTTCCTCATAGGTGGGGACGGTCCTAAGCTCATCGATATCCTCCAAATGCGCGAGAAGCATTTACTGCAAGACCGTATTCAACTACTTGGGCCCGTGCGACACAACGACGTTCGTTCGGTGAGTCGCTCTCTTCTCTACCCAAGATCACAGCTCATTCTCCTTAGATCCTCGTTCAGGGAGCGATATACATGAACACGTCTCTCACCGAATCCTTTGGTATCGCGATTTTGGAAGCAGCATGCGCGGGTCTATACGTCGTTTCCACCCGAGTCGGCGGCGTCCCGGAAATCCTCCCAGAAGACATGATCAGCTTCGCAAATCCCGATGAGGATGGTGCGCACCTCTTCCTCTTGGTTAGTCTCGGCGACATCTAATCCCTTTTCCCACAGACGTCTGCCGCGCAGTCGGGGAAGCGATACAAATCGTTGCCGAAGGGAAGCATGATCCCTTCCGCGCGCACGAGCTTATCAAGACATTCTACGACTGGGACTCGGTCGCAGGCCGCACAGAGGCGGTGTACGAGGCCGTCTTCAAGTCACCGCAAATGGAGTTGTGGGAACGAATGAAGCGGACGATGCAGCTGGGTCTCTTTGCGGGCCCCATATACACCATCATCCTGATTGTCGATTGCCTCTTCTTCCTTTTTCTCGAGTGGTGGATGCCGCGGGAGGACATCGATTTCGTTCGAGAGCATTGGAAGCAGGACATTTTTGAAGAGGTACGGGTCCGCCGAATCGCTTTGCCCCTTTCGCTTACTAGATCCGTTCAGATGTGCCGGGAGGCAAGATGAGGCGGGTGCTGATGTCCCTGAGGCTCGGAGTTGTGGACGTCGTACTGGGAAGATAAACCCCAGCGCGAACGAGCAGCTTTGTACTGATGACGACCGCCAGGCGACTCGTTGCCGCGACGCCCAGTACACGATGCATTTGACGCTGACTGCAACGCAGTCCTCATTGGAACGGACAGCAGTTGTCCGGTGACGCTATAGTCGACTCGATTCATGGTCCTGAAGGAAAATGAAAAGTGTATCAATTTGTACACTGTGATAATGCGAGCACAATCCTAGATGAAGTCCGAGATCGAGTCGTAGATACATTCAGTCAACTCGTAGATTGGGTCGCGTAACCGAAATCTGTCCGTTGGCAAGCACAAGGTGCAGCACTATAACCATATAGCCTATAACTCGTCGGACTGCTGGCGGGCATATATGTCGATTAGACGACTTCAGCAAGGCCAGCACTGTGGTAAGAGGTAAGAAACCAAGGGTGCAAAAGGAGGAGTAGTAATATACGGGGTATAAGCAACTCGGGGTCGGACTGCTGGCGGGTATATATCGTTAGACGATTAGAGCAAGGCCAGCACTGTGCGGGAGAGTCAGAAAAGAAAGGCCGTAGAAGGAGGAGTAATAGTAACATACGGGTATAGAATGTAGCTCGGCAAGCAATAGCAGCACTGCAAGACGAGAGTCAGAAAGAGAGGTCGCAAGGGAGGAATGGAACGTACGGGGTATAAAACGGCGGTCGTACTGCTGGCGGGTATATGTCGTTACGACTTGAGCAAGGCCAGCACTGCGCGGGAGGTAAGAAAAGAAAGGTCGCAAAGGAGGAATGGAACGTACGGGGTATAAAACGACGGTCGTGCTGCTGGCGGGTATATGTCGTTACGACTTGAGCAATGCCAGCACTGAACTGTGCACAATGAGAGAGTCAGAAACGACGGGCCGCAAGGCGGAATAATAACGTACGGGGTATAGGATGTATCTCGGCGGTGGGACTGCTAGCGGGTATATGACGAACTAAGCAGGAGCAGCACTGCAAGACGAGAGTCAGAGAAAAGGCAGTAGGCGTAAGGGAAGGATAAGAACATACGTAGTTGGGTATAACCCGTCATTCGGGTCGGGAAGCGTTGTCGAATGTAGTGGAGGTCTATTTGGGAATGCAATGAGAACGAGGAGGGCGGGCGAAGGGAAATAGCTCACGTTCATCGGGCATAGCTGGTCCGAATGAGCCTCGAAACACGACGAGACAGAGAGCGAGCCACGGGCATCTAGTGATTCCAGAATGAGCTTCAAAGTCCGCCGCACGCAAGCGATGACTTACCATGTAAAGGCGGCCGTAGAATAGGATGACGGGCGCTATAATAAGCTGGAAGAGGTCATGAGTATGGAGCAGAAAGCAGTAAGCGCGACGACGCACCAATTTCTGGAATATGGGCATATTACTCCATATTTGCAGCGAGGCCTTGAACGTGGCCACAAACGCGTATTTGAATCCCGGTAAGAGCTCGTAAAAGTCTGCGATTTGGTCGGCTTTCCACTGTTGATGCCTTTGAGCCAAAACCGAGAATGTGACCCGGATCGATTCTCTCGATTTCGGACAGGAGAACCACTGCCACAGGTGCTGCTTTACCGTCGGGTTGAGCCGGTTGTACTGTGCTGAGGCCGCGCTCAGTAGAAATAGAAAGCAGATCAATATGCTGTGGCTGAAACAGATCCCCACAACAGCGCAGAATGCCGGGGGACGAGACAGCGCTGCGAGTATAACCTTGGTGCCGAGCGGGAGGCCAGATGCGAACCAAACGCTTCCCCGGAGACACACTATGATTGCGTGAGCGACTGCAACACCACCGATGACCTACAAGCAAGTGGTTAGCGCAAACACCGAAGATAGTGATACAAGAAACTGACCGAAACCTCGTCGACGTGGGATGCGACCAGCGATGACAGATAAGACGACAGACGAGATGCGTTTGAGTTAATCCCCCGGATGCTTGGATAATTGCCCGTCCGATAACCATTGTAATATTCCAGCCACACACACCACCGTAAGTGGGGCGACGAAAAGGTCATCACGAGCATTGAAGGTAAAGTCAGGAAGGCGACCGCGTAAAACTTCGGGTCAATGGTTGACGCTAAACGGCGAAGGATGGCAAAGACGAGGAAGCAGACGCCGTGAGTCGCGAGGCCAAGAAGCAAAATCTTGACAATACGCCAGCCCTGTCGGGAGATATAGATTCGAGTCGCTGAAACAGCCGCGGTCCACGCATTAGAGATGCCCAGGAGACATTGTTCCATCGTCCGCGCAATCTGGCCGCCGATAGTTTTGGCCAGCACAACGCTCGAATCCGAATTCCGGGTGAAGTAAATGTAGGATCCAGCAGCAAGCAAGATGAGAAGCAGCAACAGCCACCACGGACTTCGGCGCGGGGTGTCGTCTGCACTGTCTGAACCTGGGTCGGGTGGAGGCGAGGGAGGTTCACTGCCCATTCCGCTGTGATTATGCGTGGGAGGAGCGCCACCAGGCAATGATTTCGAGGCGCTGGGCACGGGATATTCGGGACTCGGTGGTGTGGGAGGAGGCGACGGTCCTGGACTGCACGCCGACGTAGAACTGAATCCCTTTGCACGGAGGATAAGGAAGAGGGCGATGAGGATGACAGTAGCGTAGCCCATTGCGGCCACGTAGGGGTTGGAGATATTGCTGTTGGAGAGGACACATTTCGTCGGCGAAAGGATGATTTCGGTGGTCCGAGTCGCAGAAAGGCCGTTCTTGACGCCGTCGGAGAAGCCAGCGAGAACCATGCTGAGCATGACCCGAGTGCCAATGTAGAAGAGACCAGCGAAGCTCTTGGAGGACGAGAGGGAGACGATGGATGAGAGCATGTTGTGGTACGAGTAAAGTTGGTGTCACTGTCAGCCACCTTGCCAAACAAACAAGTCCCAACCATTGCAGCGGATAAATAACGCGTCGGCACGGTCACATGATCGCGTCACTCTCTTTCTCTCCCGACCACCACCATCCCCGCGTCCGCCACCCAGTAAATGCTCGCCCAGTCCAACTTTTGTTCATCGTGCTTAATTCACCTTCAGCGAGCTTCGTTTATCTCGATTTGCCTTCAGAAACCCGCCCACCCAGTAAGTACTCGCCCAGTCTGATTTTTGTTTATCGTGCTCACTTCACCTTCAGCTCTCTATTCAGCACATTAGTAAGCCTCGCCCCTTCATCTCTGGGATTTCCGCTCACCATGGCCTACCCTTTAGTGCTTGCTTCGGTTGTCGGTTTATTTGCGGTGATAAACCTCCTGCTCTTTGGCGTCACGGCCCCCGATGACCGCGTCCCCGCGGCGTTCTGCTCCTGGCGGAGTCAGGTCGTACCAACTTTCCGAGCACATGTCAGTAGAAATCACCACCGCGCATGGCCTCAAGCAGACCCAGCGGGACGCGAAAAGCAGTGTACGTTCCCATTCACACGTTTGCGTTGCGCGTACTGATTTCACCGATCCTAGATTTGAACATCTCCCTTTCTTTCAATTTTGTACATTTTGGCCCGAATACACGCCCAATCGACTGGGTGGATACCGTCCATATCGGGCCAATGGACCTGGCCATCGCCGGGAACATCCTATCGACTGCGACCTCGCCGTCTCCTACTACCGTCGCCTCTACCAAGTGTCTGGACAATAGTACCCCGGAGACTGCACCCGCAGCCATATCTCCTTCTCCCTCGCCATCCCCCACTACCAGGACCTCCTCCCATCCCTCTACGAGATCCATTTCCCACATCATGCTCAATACCCTACTGTGCGGATGCGTGCTCTTCACGTTGGGGTCGGGCTTACGATTTATCTGCAATGTGTTGCATGCGCCGACGAGTTCCCCGGCCGCAGCACACACAACCTCGCCCCAAACACCGCATCCCCTCGATATCAACGTCCTCTTGGCTCCAAAACACGTCGAAATCCCCCCCTCCCCAACAATCGAGGGTTTTGTGGAGTTGCCGACGGCAGCGACCGGGACTTTCAGTGAAGGTTTGATGCAGACCCCGTTCCCCACCAACACCAACTCCTTAAACGAGCTCGACGGACGTGGCGCGGCTCCTCTTTCCTTCGCCCAACTTCGCGCCGTCGTTGACATCGACGCGCTTCTACTGGACCTCGGGATCGACGCGGTCACCCTTCCCCTCGACCCGGTGGCAATCGCAGCCGCCGCCCTCCAGGACGCTCCCGCCGACGCCGACCGTCACGCTGCCGCAGCACCCGACGCGGTGGAAGTCAAACTCGAGGCCGATCCTTTCGGGGCCGATCTCGTCCTCCCCGCGCCCGCGGTCGCGCCTATCGCCTCAAGCTCGAAGGTGAGCGAGATGGTAGAGAGGTTCGGGGGTGGGGCGGGTTTCAATCGACCGGGGTGGGGCGCGTTGCGGGAGACGCTGGCAGAGGCCGCGGCGCGGATGGGAGCAGAGGGGCGGCTGTTGGAGGCGCATCGGGAGCGCCACATGCTAGCCTCGTCGACCCGTCGTTCGGACCGCCCTGCGGCGCACGCGTTGGGCTACGCTCAAGCGCCCTTGGCCGACGTCACGAACCTACGCGAAGAAGGGTGTAGCGGGGGAGGGACGAAGGCGACTGGAGGGGGGAGGGGAAGGGCAAGGGAAGAGCCGGGGACGACTATCAAATTTAATGTATTACTATTTCCCGCACATGTAGCATCGTCCGAGGTTTGTACATTACTATCAGTAAAAATCTGTATCTCAATACATCACTATTCGTCCATTCTTCGGGTGAACTGCATAGCTGGCACCATAATGTTTTGAATTATCAAGTTGGAGATTCACGAGAAGCGAGCATGATTTTCTCTCTTTCATTTACCGCCAAGCGGAGTGGAATAAATATTGTATATGTGCAGCACTCCATTACAGTTCACATCTAAGACCCAAAATACACGCCAAGAACCCACCGCGCGACGTTGAAGCCGAGGAGGGAGACGACGTAGGCGGCGCCGAGGGGAAGGAGGGGCGCGAGGAGGAGGGTTGTGCGAGCGAGAAAGGGGAGGGCGGAGAGGCCGAGGTAGGTGCCATAGATGTACTGGGCGAACCTGGGGGTCGTTAGCCAATGAGGTATAACGAGCAACGAGACTGGAGAGAGTTAAGAACGAAGAGGTGGCTCGAAGTGCACAGGCACGATTTTAGCTTTGTTAGCTTAGGGTTTAGACTGGGCCGAGAAAGGCTGCGAAGCGCACAGGGCCAAGGACGAGGCCGAAGGCGAAGGCAAAGCTAGTGGCAAACCACGAGCTGAGCCGATCGGTTTTGCGATAAAATATGGAAGGCGGAAGTAAGAGCACGAAAAGACGATACGCACCCCGCGAGATACAGTGTATTGCCGGCCCAGAGGCAGACCCAGTTGTCCCTGCGGACGACGGGGAGGAGGAAGAGCTGTGCGAGGTAGAGGGTGAGGTAAAGTGGGAAGAAGGCGTTGGTATGCACGTCGAAGGTATATCTGGTGCAAAATAAGTAACAGTAAGAGCGCTGAGAGGCGACGCACCCCCACTCGACGGTGTCATGACGCGGGACGGGCGGCGGGAAGCGCGCGCCGTGGAGGGCTGGGGCTGGGGCTGGGGCTGCTGGCGGGACGAGGAATGTCCGGGACACTTGCCTGGAGGCAGGAGATGAGTATTTCGATTTCCTTGTCGGATGGGCGCCTACCAGAGTATTGTCGATATTACGACGCCAGACAGCAAAAAGTCGCGCAGGATCATGAGTAGCGCGAGCTGTAGCGCCTGGAGGATGCTCAGGGAGTAGACGAGTGACCATGCAAAGGCGGACACGCAGAGACACGCCGAAATAAGGACGAGGATCGCGGGGTCGTCGCGCGCCCAGGTGTTTTTGGTTTCTGCACACCAGTTTCAAGTTATTATTGCACGGATCCTTCGGGTGAGACCTACGCTTGTGAAAGTAGACGTTGCGGTAGACGCGACGTGGGGCAATACACAGATAGGTTAGCTGCCAGGCTGCGAGCTCAAAGTCCTGTTTCCGAGTTACACGCCCGTCCGGAAAGTCTGACATTGCGTACCATCTGGTGGAAGCGGTGGAGGCGGCGAAATATCACCGGTATTCGCGGGGTGGACGAGGATGTCGAGGGCGTCGGAAGACCACCAGCTTCAGCGGCGTATGCGGACATGGAAAGTGAGGGCAGGTCGTGGTAGGCTGCAGCGGAGTTTGAATTGGCGATCAGATGGCGGCATCGACGGAGTTTGAATGACTCTTGCGCGTCTATCTCTTACTCTTGCCACAATACCCCAGCAAACTCGTTCTCATGGCGGACGAGACGGAAATCCTTGATTGGGACGAGGAGGACGACGCCAGCAGAGCCCCCTTCGTTCCTACTGACGCCGACGAGGATGCGGTATCGCTGGGCGCCACCAGCGACGAGGAGCTCGACGCACCTGATCCGGCACCCGCCCCAGAGGCCCTTGCACCTCCACCACCCTCTGAAACCCCAGAAACTGCAGAAATTACACCCAGCAAACGCCCGTCTCCTGCTCCGCGCCATGGCCACTCGGGCTCGCGCTCGAGAGGCGAACGCGACCGCGAGCGCCACAGGGACGACAGAGAACGGGACAGAGACCGCGACGGCCACAGGGAGCGACGGCCACACAAAATCATGCAGCCTATAACCCATGCCCTTCCCCCGAAACCTGTCACGACTCTGCCCGCGTTGCCGCATGGCACAAGTCACTCTAGCAGCATCGAGGCGACGCTCATGGCGCCTAGCTCGCTCAAGGATGCCAAGGATGGGGTGAGCAGCATTCCTTTAGTTTCTTCATGGCTCGTTTGTTCCTTTCGCCTTTGGAGCCTGTTGCCCTTGTGTGTGGCGCAGCCATCATTATGCTCTTTTTCTTCTTCCTTTCAAAAATTTCCCTTGCTTATTTCTTGCTAGAAGCCGAAATCGACCTCGACGCCAGGCGAAGGGGTTAGTCTTCTCTCTTGTTTCTCTCTCTCTCTTTTTTTGCTTTTTTTTTTTTTTTTGGCGGATTGTTTTTGTCTTTCGCGAATCGATGCTGTGTTCCTTACTTTCATTCCATATTCACTCCATTCTCTGCCCTTCCTTCTTTCGATACGCACGTCTCCTCGTAACTTTATTTGCTAACTTCGACTTTTAGAAACCAAAATCAAGCGTAACCCCAAATGGGTCAGGCACTCCCGGCGCCAGTGCGCACCATACTGACATAAAGAGCAGCTCCACAGATCGCGATAACTACAAGAGTAACACTGAAGCCCTCCCAGAGGATTGGGAGGTGCGGCAATCGCGTCAATCTACCGTAACCGCCAACAACCCCAATGGGAGTACAGCGTATTTTTACAACACACGCACCAACAAGAGCACCTGGGAGCGCCCTCGTGCAGATAGCGATGACCGCGCCCGACCGCGCTCAGGCGACGAACGCGAACGCGATCGGCCGCACTCCACACGCGGGGTTGGTGTCCTCGCCCTCCTCCCCGCCCCAGCATCTTTACCATCCTTCTTTCTTCTCCCTCTAGCACCACCGCGATGGGGATGGTCCTATGCAAATACGCAACAGCAACAGCAGTGGAGGGCACGTGGACAGTGCCTCCGCAGCAACCGAGGACGACGGGCTGTCTTACAGGGACCGCCACTATAGGCCTGAAGGCTCTGGAGATCTTACTTCTGGAACTCCTGCTACCTCGATTCCTGGAAATGGGAATATCTCTGACCATAACGCACACAGAGCCCCGCCGAAGTCACCCTCTCCGCCATCGCGCGGGGGGCGCGGGCGTGGCCGCGGACGCGCAGATGACAGCAGACCCGGCAATGGTCGCTGGTCCCCACCCCCGAATAATCCTAATAGCATCCGTTCTACTTCAGCGTCCATGTCCTCATATCCGGAGCCGCTAGGCGACTTCAACTCCTCCAAGCGACCCCCAGGGTGGAACGAGCGCGACCGGGAACGCAAGTACCGTGACTCACGCGACTCGCCGCCGAATCGTGACCAAGCTGCTCGTATACCGCAGGATCGAGGTGACCCGGAGCGTGAGCGTGACCAGCGAACTCTCCAGGGCCAAGGACCTTATAGCGCAGGACGCGCGTTGGATGACGAGCCTAGGGAACGTCGTGGATATGCTTCTCGTCCGGAAGAGCGTGAACGACGAGACGCCCGAGAGCGGGACCGCGATCCGCGTGATTATCGGGAGCGCGATCCCAGCCGGGACGAACGCCCTCGTCGGGAAACCGATGCTTGGCCTCGGGAGCGCGAACGCGACATCCCGCCCCACCAACTGGAGTCTAGAAAATACGATTCTTCGTACGAATCAAGGAAGCAGGACGGCGCTTATGGCCGGGACGCCCCCCGCAACAGCAACAGCAATAACTCCAATTTGACGCAGAGTCAAAGTCATCCCCGCGAGCGCGAACCGCCGGGACACCGCGAGGCTTCCATGCAGCAGCGAGAGCCTCCTCGCGACCGCGATCCCCAACCACCGACGCGCCGCGACTCACATCGCGACCGCGACCCCCAACCACCGCGCAGCAGCGCTCACCCGATATTGTCTGCTCCTAGTACGTTGACTCTCCATCCTGCTCCCCTGCTTCGCCTTCGCCACTCGTACCCGTTCCGCTTCCGCGCCCCATGGTGGTGACCGGGGTAACCCGATATATACCGCGGAGACTCTTGCCCGCATCACGATGGTCATAGCCGCACCTCGTATGGAGTACTGGTCGCGTAGTTTGACGCGGTCCGTACGATGACCATCCCTTGGCGCGCACCCATCCTCTAATCCGTCTCCGTCTCCGTCTCCGTCTCTCTTCATCTCTCGGCTCGCATGGAAGAATAATATACTCATTGGGTTTTTTCTTTCTTTTTCCTCCCCTTCCCCACCCACCTCCTCCTACCTCCGCCTCCTGCATGAACTCATGCTTGCATTGGCCACCCCCTCCATCTCCTCGCCTCCACCTCTCTCTAACAGGACATTCGCATTCGCGCCGATCGCGCTCACGTTCGGATTCGCCGTCCAGCCAACGAAAGCGGGAGAAGACACGGTTCGCCCCTCCAGGAGGAGACGCAGGAGGCAGTGGAAACGCAAGTAATAGTATGACGAACAAGGACAAGTTCGGCCAACTGCCGCCCGGCACCAGCACAAATGAAAAGATAGCGCCGTTCGTCGCGGAGCTTCATGGGCTTGTGGTCGTTCGCGCCGAGATCGATGAGGTGGATGAGTTTGTGCCTGACGAGTTGTTGGAGGATGCAAAGGGGGCGGGGGCGGGGAAACCTGAGGTGGAGAAGCTGCAAGTGGATACGATGAAGAAGGAAGGCGAGGAGAGTTTTCGTGCGTTTTGTTTCTTCTGGGAGTGCCAGAGCGACACTGACTAAGCATGTCTCGTTAGGTAAGCGCGCACCGCTTCCGCCTCAAAATCAAATCTTCCACGACCAAGGGTCGGGGCGGTTCAACAAACTCCACTCATCGTTCCCGCCGTCGTCCACGCTCCCCGCTTCAACACGGTTTCCGCCTTCGACAAGTGCGGACCCGCCGTCGGGACCCAGAGAAGCGCCTGCTGTCGGTCGGCACCCACCGTCGCGTTCCCGGAATGCGAAGGACAAGGCAAACGTCGACACCGATGTGCCCCTCGTGCGCGACGAACCGCCGTCCGCTGCGTCGCAGTCCAGCTCTGCTGCCGGCTACGGGCCGTCTGCCGCACCCATTCGTGCTGGGTCGGGGATGTACGCAGACCGAGAAGGGCCCGCTTTGGCGTCGACGGACGGAGGGGTTGTGCCGCGGGGCCCGAGAGCGATGACCGCGACGACGCCGACGACGGGACCCTTTGGTGGGTACGGTCCTTCGGGCGGAGCGGGTGGAGGTGGGTTTGAGGGAGGGTCTGGGCGTGGTCGTGGTCGTGATAGGTCGCCTCCGCCGCACTTGGGCGGTCATGGCGACCGAATGAGCTCGCGGGGTGCCGATGGGACCCCGTATCGTGGACGAGGAGGAGTGCGTTGTCCTTCCGCTCAATACTTGAGTTCGCTACTGATTTCCATTTTTTCCTTTTCTGCGTGCAGAGAGGACACTTTTCGGGCTCGGCGGTATTTTCAGGATCTAATAGTGTACCGATCGGGACTCGGCAGCCATCAAGCTCGGTAGCAGGCGAAGGGAGGTATCCCGCTGGTCCGCCTGCTGCTGGATTCGGCTCCGACCAAGGCTTTCCGGATAGTGGGTATCGTGGGAGAGGAAGAGGTCGCGGTCGGGGCAGAGGACGAGGAGCGTCTGACTTGGGTTCGGTATGTTTTTGGCCTTCCATGTCGTTCATCACGATTTACATTCATCAGAGAGACACCTATCGGCCCGAAAACGGCCCTGAGATTGACCCTGGCCGGTTTTCTCCCCCAGTCAGTTCAGTTGTCATGTTGCGTTGAATACATTCTGACGAACTGCGTTGCCAGCCGGAGCGAAATGTGTCTCCTTCATATTCGCGTTCAAAGAACGACACGGTACGCGATTTAGCCTCAATCGTAGCACTTATCTGAAGCGCCACTTAGTCGTCTCGGTTCGAGCCCGATCCCCCACCGCACAAACGGTCGAATTACCCCGACAGCGGATCTGCATCGGCACCACCTCCGTTGTCGAGACAGCCTTCACAAGCGACGCCGGCATCGTTAAGTTGGGAATTCAACGATTCGCAGTCCGATCGACCCGAGCGGTATTCAAGACGATCTGAGGATACGGAAGCGGCAAGGTCCGAGCGCGACCGCTACCCTCCTCCTACCGATGAACCCAGTCGTCCTCGCCCGAGCCTAGAAGACCGACTTGGGCCATCGTCGAATGATCGTTATGGCCCATCTCCCCCAGAATCCCGCCCTACTCATCCTCTGCCTCTCAACCCGTCGCTTCGCCGCGATACTCGTGATGCCTATCCGGCGGATGAGCCCATGCAGTCCACCAGCCAAGCTCATCCTGAGCCGTTCCAGGAAGGAGGAGGGCGTCGCGGCTCATTCCGTAAGGAGCGCGAGTCGCACCCACCGAGCGACAATCCTCTCTTCGATCGCGTCGGGGGATACAGCGAGGCCCCTCGCCCAGCCAAGATCTCACGCATTCGGCGCTCGGACTCCATGGTGGTCGACAGTACCCCTGCGCTGCCCCTCGACGGACCCTCTTCTTCTCAAGTATCTTCGGAGCACGCGAACCGACCGCCTCCTCTGCCAAGGAGCGCGTCTCTTTTGCAGCGCTTGGGCGGCGGGGACGGAATAGATGCGAATGGGCATCGGGGAAATTACGACGAGACACCATCGTTGCGCGACCGAGTGCAGATACCCAGCAAGCGCGACTGGGATGATATGGGTGAGGGGAGTCCGGAAGCGTATGGTCGCGAGTCGCATTTCGATGGGGAGGATGATTCGACTGCCAAAAGACGAAGGAAAAGCGGCAAGCCGAAGCGGGGGAGGAGGGGTCCGCCGCCCTGAAGGAAAGGAACGAACATCTTGTGGTTTACAAAAATGCGCAATTGCGGCCAATGTAGTATACTTTTGATCTCGCTTGGGCCTTGTCTCTTGTACTTAGAGTTTGTCTAAGCTCTGGCCTGCTGTCTGAGTTTAATATATGGTATCAGTTCCTTACCTGAGTTCCAGCCATTGCTGAGTTGGCTCATCTCGTCGCAGATACTTGTTGGAAAGCAAAATCAACGGAAAATACAATGTTGACTCGAAAAGTTGGAGCATTGGAATGTCACCGGCCGAAAGTCATTGCATTCACGCCCGATCGCCAAACGGTGGTGAGTAGGAGGACGCGCGCGCGAGAAGCGCGTCGTGTCGCGTCACGCGTCACCGTTGACCTTCACGCTTCTACCTCCATACCAGTTTTTCGAGTCAGCTATATCGAGAATGGCGACCCCTCCTGTGAAGTGGGGCAAATGCTCCACTCTCGCAAAAGAGACGATTGAGAAACGTGTTGCTGCCCATAAACAATATGTTTCTGCCCCATCGATGGTTGACCATGTACCATCCCTCGTCGATCTAGCTGCACAACGACTGGCACACTTCTCCGAGTCCAAGGAGGAATCGGATTCATTCGAGGACATCCCACTCGTCGTTTTAGAGTTTCAAATCTGGAAATGGGATCAAATCAGCTTTACAGCTTTCCGCCGCGCTTTGCTACGTCTTACATCGGATCTAGATATTGAGTCCCCGGGCAAGAGCGTTGACGAATGGTGAATCGTGTAGGTTCGGATTTTTTTATTCGTTTACTCATTGATTGCAGGATCCTTTTGAACGAGCAATGGCTCCGAGACGGTCGACAGGTCCAATGGCAGGAGGGACTTGTAACATTGGATGATGTCGATGCCATATTCCCGAACTCTACCCTCACTGATTCGAGCCGCACGATAAAACGGCCGGTTTCTCTTCCGGGTTTCGAAATTTTATGCACCGCCCGGGAGCCGCACGTAATCATCCAGCCTTCAAGCGTGGCCTTCAAGCGTGCTTTTTTTGAACACATGTCGGACGGCCTACTGAAGAACCTCGACTGGAATAACATCCTGGTCGCTGGAGGCATCGTCCTCGGTACCCTCCTTTCCGTAGATTCACCCGAAGGCCAGCCATGTCCAGATCCGCGCTGGAGGTCGTCCGACATCGACATCTACATCTACGGGCTCTCACCGGCGCAGGCAAATGAGAAAGTAAAACATCTCTTCGAAAGGTTTTGCGCCAACCTGCCGCCGGGGTCGGAAAGACTGGCAGTAAAAAACAGCACTACGATCACGTTCTACGCACGGTACCCTCTGCGGCGCATCCAGATCGTGCTCAAGCTCGTCAAGTCGCCGAAGACAGTGCTGCTCAATTTCGACCTCGACATATGCGCGATGGGGTGGGATGGCACCACAGTTTGGATGCTGCCGCGGGCCGCGCGCGCCCTAGAAAGTATATTACTGATCTTTTACACAATTCTACTCTCTGACACGTTCGCCAGCTGGATATAATGTGTTTTCAATGAGTCTGATCCATGGGCATTATTTGTCTGATCGCCGGGCGAGCTCGCAAGAGCGGTAAGCCATTCCCCTTTCAGTGTAGCACCTCTTGACGCTGGTGTGCAGGATCTTTAAATACGCTGATAAGGTCCTTTGACGTCGTGTCACTACTGTCGCCGCTGCTGACTGAGCTAATAGGGCTACGGCATCCGAATCCTTCCTTCTTATATCTCCTTCCTCAAAACTTGGAAACCGAAGAAGGCTCAGCGTCAACAATTTAAAGGCCCTTTAGAGCGTGGCATCATCGCCATGGCCAAAGAGGAGAAGGAATGGACGACCAAGGAAGTACTGCGGATGGTCAAGCGACACTCTCACGTTTTCTTCCAAGCCTTGATGCCTCGACACGCTGGATATCGGGCGTCCCGCTGTTTAAAGGGATTCCGCGTCTTTATGCGTTGCGCCGCGCTGTGGGAAATGGGGCATCGCGGCGTGGTCAAGTGCGAGTTTAGCAAACTATCTCTCTGCTGCTTATTTCGATCGCAGGCTCGATGCGAATGTCTGGGCGTCTACTGAATACCAAGACGCTGTGGGTCATCTCTCGATTCGAGCCCGTTGATGTCCACTCACTCAGTAAGCGTAGATGACGACGTACGACGATACACAACCTTCGAAGTTTGATTTTGATTTGATTTTGATTTTGATTTTCAAGTTTGTAACTATATACAGCCCTGGAGGGCTACGATAGCTGTACAGTAAGGTGATTGGGATGGTAATCGTAATGGTGGATGAATGAGTAACTTGTTTTTATATGTAAGCTGAGGAAGAGAGAAAATGAGATGTAATGCTATGCGGGTAAAGTATGGTTCGGGAGGGAATCGTATGTGGGAATTGAGAGGTCCGTCCATGATGATGTCTAATGGTATGCTGGAATGGGGTATGATGGTTTTAACCGTGACCGAGATGAGAGAGAGAGAGATATTAGGTGTGGAATATAATGTATGGAAACGAAGAGAGATGATAAAGATAAAAGATAAAGATAAAAGTATCGGACTCAACGATGATCAGTGACGGTCAAAACGCCCGGACGCCTCGATGAACGCGCCTAGGGCCTTGAGGACTTTTGGTTCGGACAGTAGGGTCGCAAGGTGTAGGGAGCCAAAATGACCCGCGCTCCTCGCGGCGTCATGAAGCGGTTGGCGGAGTGGTTCGAGGACGGGGCATTGTAGTAGGTAATGAGCTCGCGATTCGGAGGGTTCGCCGCATGCTTCACAGGCGGCGGAGGCGATGAATCCGGATTTCTGACGGTGAGCATTGAGGTGGGAGGGGCCCGTTCGAAGACGCGAGATGATGGAAGTCGTTTTTCGAGAGAGCGATGATGAGGAGTAAAGAGGGGAGAGGCTGAGGTAGGGGGGGGACTTGTCGACTGCTCGGAGAGTTTTTCCTGTCTTCGAGCGGTCCCACATGTCGCGCCATTTCTCGAGGGATTGGAGGCGGATAGACCGTTGCACCGTCGTGAGCGAGACGAAGAGGGCGGGGTCAGCTTCCATCTCGGTCGCTGCCTTTGCCGCCTCGTCTGCAAGCTCGTTGCCGACTGTGCCGATATGTGCGGGCGTCCACAGGTTGGTGATGATGAGGTGTGGGGTGTGAAGTTGAGCAGCGCGCACCATTTGGTCGTAGAGGATAGCCCTGAATTGGCCCGAACGAGCGGTAGTGGATAGTATGCCCCGGAGTGCCGCTTGTGAGTCCGCAACACAAAGGATCTGCGCCCAGCCGCCTCGTATCGCGCTCTCCGTTGCCCCGAGCAGCCCCTCCATTTCGCCTTCGCACACTTGCCCCCGCCCCAACGGCCGTACGATCCTCTCCCTTTCGTTTTTGCCCTCCATCCTCACTGCTGCCCCCCCCGCCCGACCCTCCAGAAGCGAGCCGTCCGTGTACCAAGTGGACCGCGCCACACGCTCATCGCGTAGCGCCAGCTCCAGCTCCTGGAGCGCCGTCTCCTTCGGCGCGATGTTGGTGACGACTGGCAGCTCCTCCGACCAAGGCGGCGCGTACACCGGCCTTATCGGCTCCATGCCCAGTGTCCCGTCAACTTCGCCTTCCCCCACGAGCTCCTCCATTACACCCACCATCCCCCTCCTCCTCAGTCTCGTCCCCCGCTCCGGTATCCCGTCGGGCCACCGCACCTCTGGAATTCGTTCGACGTAGTGGTACATTGACGCCATCCGAGGGTCCTTGGGTACAGTGATGAGCGCGTTCCGTAGGTGGGTGTGGATACCGTGGGTGGTTGGTAGCGTGAGGTATCGCGCGATTGTGAGAAGGGCGTCGCGCTCGATGCGGAGGTGAGTCGGTAGCATTGCCGCCTCCTTCTCCAAGGCCGGTAGCGCCGCCGTCCGAAAGCCGCCCGATGTGAACCTCGCTGCTGAGCGGTTGAGGCGTTCCAGGGGCTTGAGGATCCCTGGCGCTAGAGGTAGGAATGCGGCGACGCCATAGTCTGCACGCGGGAAGATGGTGGAGAGAATTAGATCCCGGATGAGGACGGCTTTCAGGCCCCATGAGGCGTGCATTACCGCGACCGTCGCGTTTAACGCCCTCACGGCTGACGCGGCCCTCATCTCCACATGCCTTTTCCCTGTCAGGCCCCCGTCCAGCCAAACACCCACCCACTTCACCTCCTTCGACGGTTTGATCACCTTGCCCCCGAACGTCACCCCAAACCCCGAGAAATCCTGCCTCCCCTTCACCACATGCAGCAACTCCGTCTTGTCCTCCTCGAAAATTGCCCCGTCCTCCCCCTCCCATTCCTTCGCCACTCTGCCCGCCTCCTCCAGCTTTCTGATGTTCTCCATGATCGACCGGCTCGCTGTCGAGAAATTGACGTCGTCAACGAATCCGTTCTTCCACGTCGGGTTCACAGAGACGAGGCCGAGGCGGTCGAGCTTGCGGAGTAAGCGGTTAATGGTGAGCTGAAAGATGGCCACCGTGAGCGCCGAGCCCTGCGGCCCCCCTTTCCCCGTGATCCGCACCGTCACCGTCCCCTTCCCATCGATGACTATCGTCGTTCTGTGCCCGTCCAGAAACGACATCACCCACGCCACCTCCTCCTCCGTAAACCCCTCCTCCGCCATGATCTTCGCTAACACCATGTGATTGATATTGTTGTAGGCGCCTTTAAGGTCGAAGAACAACATCGACACAATCTTGTGGTCGTCCATCTGGGCGCGGGCTTGATGTACGAAGCCGCTCACCGCTTGGAGTGTGCTGTGTCCTGGGCGCCCACCGTACTGGTCGCGATCGAGGATGCCCCGGCTCTCCGCCCGGAACGTCATCCTGTCCGCCACCAGACGCTCGAGGGGTTTGGCGAAGACTGATGCGTGCTGCTCGACGGGTCGCCAGGCCTTCGGACTGGACTTGTCCTTCTTGGCGGGCTTGTGCGTTGGGATCGCGTTGGAAGCCTTGAGGCAGCTTGGGTAGATGCCGAGGGCCACAGACGCCTTGAAGACCGCGCAGACTAAGGGCGCCAGCACCGGCCATCCCCGCCTCACAAATCCCATCTGGAGCCCTAGACTGTCCGGCGCCTTCCACTCATCACCCGCCCATACCGCCTTCCGCACCTCCTCGTCAGTCACTACCTCCGCCTTGCTCCCTTCCTTGAATGTCAGCCCCGCCATCAATAGCTTCACCCGCTCCTTGCTCGCCGCCGCTTCACGCGCCCATCTGCTCCCGCCCTCCGCTTCACCCCGTTCCTGCTCCCCCTCGCCTTCCCTTCTTCCTTCCCCCGGCCCGGTGTTCCCCGTTCCCTCGTTCCCACTACCTACTTTGTTGTTTTTGGTTTTTCGTTGTTGTATTGGTGGTTTATTCGATTGCGCGTTACTGTTTTTTGATTTTTCTAGTCGTTTTTGTTCTTGTTTTTGTTTTTGTTGTTTCTCTTCGCTCGTTTCCTCCCCACCCCACTCTTCCTCCGTTTCCTCGGCCTCGCTTCCCGCCCCGTTCGTCTCCATCTCTCGTTCCTGTTCCTCCGCCCCTTGGATCTCCTCCGCCGCCGTCCCAAACCATGTCTCCGCCAGAAGTCGTCCCCGCTCCTTGTGCTCCACCACCGCCTCTCCCGTTTCCCCGTTCACCAGCGCAGGGAAGACCGACCGCGGACGACGTTTCAGCCTGTTAAGGACATCATAAACGTTCGCCCGTGCGATCCCCCGCTTGAAATCCTCCCACTCTTCCCCCTTCGCCCTCTCGAGTGCGTCATTGAACGCCCGACGCGCCACCTTCCACGCCTCCTTCGTTGACGGCACCCGAGCCCTCTGAAACCTCCTCTGCGCCCTTCCGACTTCCCGCACCAACTCCGTTAGCTCCCGCGTCCACCACCGCTTCGAGTGCGGACACGGGCGCCGCCTCCCCGAAGTACGGTTTACCTCACACGTTTCAAACCATTCGCTCAAACCTTTCACAGATACAAGTGGGACGAGAACTTCAAGATTGAAGCCTTCAAAAAACGTCTCGAGAAGTCTAACTTGGACGAGATTTTCGCATGGGTCCAGACGGATTACAACTACCGGTTGGGGCAACACGGCGTAACGATTGACGAATATACCGACGAATATACCGGCCTGGAGCTCAAGGCATTCCAGCGCATCGTATGCGCGCCGACTGTCGACGAGCTATTCAGCAGGGAAAAAGACATCCTGCTTCAGGTGCTCCTTCCCTGCTCCTTCGCCGTCTACGCAAATGATGTCGTCAGCCGGGCTCAGGCGGATGCAGGGATCCCCGAGACAAAGCTCCTGGAGTCCGCCGTGCCCGACTTCAATTTCCTGGGCAATTCCAAGCCCGAGGCCGAGGGGTTGTTCTTCTGGCGCATTTCGAAAGACATGATGTGGCAGCAATTCGACCGGCGTGTGGACGAGTACGTTCAAAGTCCCCTCCGTTTAATTGTGCTTATATACCGACCGCGGCACAGGGTATTCGAGATGCTGCATGCGTTCCGGAGAATAAACGAGCACCTGCGAGAGGGCGATTATTTGCAAGCAGACCGCTTCCGCAGAGAGATGGCGCGGCGGGAGGTGTACGACGAGTTGGACGCATTCGCACGATGGGTTCAAGAGGCGTCGGGTCTGAGACAAGGCGGACCCTCGTGGGATTCAGACGATGAGGGCTGGGATCCTTCTGACGAGGAGGGCTGGGATCACTCAGACGATGAGGGCTGGGATCACTCAGACGACGAGTAATATGGGCGCCTCAGACGACGAGTACTAATATGGGCGCCAGTTGGGCGCTAAAATACAGTTTCTTATCTTGATGAAATAGCAAGTCGATGGCTCGTTGCGTTGTCTCTATGACAGAGGAATAGGGGGAGGGGCCGCCCCTTCCTCCTCCCTTCATGGCAAACGTCTCCGGGGCCACTGCCGCCGCCTTCATCGCTGCGCAACAGAGCCTCCGGGCGGCGGAGAACGACGCTTTCGATACCAACAGTGTCTTAGACCCCAACAACCAAGACCTCGTCAACGCCCATGTCGCCGCCCTCGCACGCGTCCAGGCCGCCAGGCTCGTTTGCAACGCCGCCGCAGGGCCAGCCTACGAGACCACCCGCGCTCTCATGGAGGACCTTCTCTGGCACTTCCTCGAGTTCAAGGTTTCTGTCGGCCCCACCGTCCCCGCCACCCTCGTAAACACGCTACTCGAGACCTCCTTCTCCTCCCTGGGCCAACAGCTCGAGGATGCTGCCGCGCCGACTGCCGTAATCATAGAGTTCCGTGCGGCGCTTTCATGGCATCTCAGAAATTCCTCACGGCCGCGCCAGCTTCCGCGCCGCCCTCGACCAACCGACGTTTGGGGCTGCTATGGCCTACTTCGATCAGGCTCACATTAGCGATGTGGCGCTGGCCGCGTTCATCGTCGGGTGGCGCGCGGACCACGAAGAGTCCGTTTCTGAACGTGGTACTTTAATACCTTCTTTCTCTTACTGATCAACTGACTCTGTTCAGGGGATTCCACTGTGTCTTCAACTCTTGAAGCAATGCGCCGCTTGGCCCTTTGTTAACAAGTCTATTGTGCGTCATTTGTTTCTACAGGGCCAGCATGACATGGCCACGCGACCCCGCCGGCGTCGCCGCTTGTCGCCATCATCAATAGCAGGGGCGAGACGGGCAACGAACTCGAGGGCATCCGCCCGCTTGCGTACTGCGTCACCCGCGCCTGGACCCGCGCCGTTGCCCACGCCTGCGCCCACCACCGCCGCGCACCCCGACGCCCGTGCCTGGGCCTGCCTTCGACCCATCGGGATGCCGCCCGCCCGCCCGCACACGCTCGTAGGACGACAGACGACGACGTAACGACTTGTACGGATTCGAATTGATCATTAGCATTACATGACAGGACCTGTATTTTTCTCAAAGAAAAAGATATCCTGCTTCAGGTGCTCTTTCCTTGCTCTTGCGCCGTCTACGCAAGCGATCTCGTCAGCCGGGCTCAGGCCGATACAGCGATCCCCGGGACAAAGTTTGCCATATTTAATCCATTTCTAAACGGCGCCGACGGGTTGGTTGTTCTTCTGGCGCATTTCAATGGACATGGTGTGGCAGCAATTCGACCGCCATGTGGACGAGTACGTTCAGAAGTTCCCTCCGGTTTAAAAGCTATTTTATGCTCATATTACCGACCGCGGCACAGGGTATTCGAGTTGCATGCGTTCCGGAGAATAAACGAGCATCTGTGAACCGGGCGCCAGTTGAGCGCTAAAACAGACCAGCGGCCCCAGGCGCCACTGCCGCCGCCTTCATCGCTGCGCAACAGAGCCTCTGGAAGGCGGAGAACAACGCTTATACCAGCAGTCTGTTCGAGTCGAACCCGACCGACGAACACCTCGCCGCCACCCACACCGCCGCCCTCGCACACGCCGACGCAGTCAGGCTCGCATATGATGCAGCCGCAACGCCAGCGCATCAGACCACAGGCGCTCTCGTGAACGACCTGCTTTCTCACCATGTCGAGTTCAAGGTGTCTCTCGCCCCCAACGTCCCCGCCGTCCTCAGCAACGCGCTGCTGTCGACTTCTTTCTCCACTATCGGCCAACAGCTCGAAGACGCCGCTGCGCCGGCTGCTGTAATCCTGGATTTTCGCCGGCAGTGGCGGCGCTTTCACGACATGCCCGAGGTCCCTCACCATCGCGCGAACTACGTCGCCTACCTCGCACAACCAGCCTTTGGGGATGCGATGGTGTATCTAGGCGATCAGGCCCACGTCAGCGATGCATCACTGGCTGCGTTTATACAACTGTGGCGCGAGCTGCGCGAAGAGTCTGTTTCAGAGCGCGGTACTTGTTAATACCTTCTTTCTCTCACTGATCAACTGACTCTGTCCAGCAAATTCTCATTGCATTCACGCCCGATCGCCAAACGGTGGTGAGTAGGAGGACGTGCGAGAAGAGTCTGATCTTGGTTTGATCCGAACGTTAACGGTTTCTGACCTTACTAAGTATTAGGAAAAGAAGAGCTTGTGACTTTCCGTGGCCAGCTCAGAGGCTGGATTTGGTTGCTGTAGGATAATAAAACCTCGTTTCAGTCTCAACGCTCAAACAAATCTTTGAAAGGTATGGTTGAAACAGCACCCGAAAATTCAACCACAGATATACGGATGCAAGTAGGATGGTATACTAGGCAACTTCAACATCGTCGGTATCTTCAACCTCTGGTGTCACTCGAACACAGGCCAGCAGGACACTGGACAGCGTTGCGTTTCCCAAAGCAACGAAGAATATGGTTCTCGGATGATCTGCGACAGTAGCCGCATACAAGAGTCCGTACAGTGGGGGGCCCAGCACATGTGCGCTGCAGAATTAGAATTAGAATTAATCCAGCCTTCGAAAGAGACGGCTCACAAGACAGCCTGGACCACACTCATGGCGCCAAAGAGTTTTCCAGATTCCAAAGCTGCATTTTTGCCGAGTTTCCGACTGTACAGCTCGAGCGCAACGCTGTTGACTGCAGGACCGAGTCCTGCGCCGAAGGATCCTAGACTGATGAACACCAAGAAGATGAGCCCTGTCGGGGCCCATGGCAATATTGCAAAGGTGATGACGTTCACCAAAACGGAAAGACGCGCGATGGTAAGGTCGAGGATATAGGCCTTCGGCGGTATATATTTCGTGAGTGGGGTATCTTGATCTGAGAGTAGGGGCTCGCGTTCAGAGTTGTGCTTGTGATTTTTTGCGGCTCGATTCTTTACGAGGTGAATTACAACTGTTGGAAAATAAACGCTTAGGTAGATACGGTATTCATGAACACAGTCTTACAAGGCAGGATGAGGCAGAGATAAAATGCTTGAGCTAGGCCGATGCTGCTAATACAGTAGCCGAGCTACATAGGAAGTGTTGTCAGAGGAGAATTCGAGACGAGGGGAAAGTACTGACATATTCTGCGTCCCATCCAAAGGTAAGGAGCGCATACAAGACTGGTCCAGTATGGATGCCTAGGGCGAACCGTTGAACACCGAAGTAGTAAACAGGGGGAAATAGACGAACCGCAGCCAAGAACATAAGTCCGTACCCGAGAGCCAAGAAGGTGAGGTTCCAGTCCCGTTTTCCAACCTTGGACGAATTTTCGTTCACAATTTTCGATGGAAAAAATATCGACAACGGTTCCAAAAAGAAGAAGATCCGTTTTAACCACCACAACACGGTCGGTTGGTCGCCACGAGGGGAAAATTCTTGGTGTATCTCCAAGGCCCTCTGCATCTGGGCCTTTGTTAGCGATTCGGGGAGAACGAATAAAGCCAAGCAGGCTTGGAGGACACGCAGTGCCGCCGCCAGAAAGAAAACCGAGAGAACGTTTTGAGTTATACTGTAGTCCGCTAGTCAATGCAAGAAGTGCACGACCTACACACGGCATACCGAATGACAAAGCTTCCCAACATTGGACCGATGCCGATACCTGCCAGGAAGAAACCAAGCACCACTCCAAATAGACGAGATCTGTGGAAGAAATATTAAAACAATTCCCTGGTTAATGCGGAAAGATCTACCTTTGTTCCGGGGGTACGATGTCAGATAAATAGGCCATCATGGCGGCAGTTTCGCTTGCGGTATTACCTGAATTACATCTGCCCCGCATCCTACCGATAGTATTAGACGACGGCATACCTCCGACAGCTCCCAAGATTATAGAATCAACAACGAGAAACCAGTAGTTGCCGGGGAGCACTTGAACGTAATTCGCAACGAGAATGACGTTCAGACTGCACATCAGCTGCCCTATCGCAACAATTCCCAAAATACGTGTGCGGCCATGGCGGTCGGAGAACGATCCCCACCAGCCGACGGTTAGAAAGCCTAGGATTCCAGCAATGAGCGTTGTAGCTGGATCAATGTTAACAAACCGGAAATTCGGTGTGGGATCGTGATACAGTACCGGTGGTGAATCGAGCGACCGCGGACTGGACACCAGGATCGGAAGAACAAGGGAGCCCACCGCCGGTAATCGACGCAACAAGGCCGGATTTCATCACGTTGAATGAGGGAAGGGTGCAAGGGGGTAAAGTTTTGTGACAAAATGAACATAACTTGATTTAGCCTTAAAATGGCGCCGGAAATCGAAATCTGCAGGCCCCTAGTCCGCCCGGTCAAAACTCGTCGAGATCTGCGCAGTTCTTTCCCGAAAAAAATTAATCTTTTTTCTGATTTTTTTTTTGGAACAATTGGCTCGAGCCACGCAACTTTCAAAAAAAAGTTCGGGCGAGCTGGAACCAACCTCTCTGATGTTACGGCATAAAATTGCCTTATATGGGCATCCATCACCTCAAAAAGGAAGTCGATCAATTGAAATCAAAACAGCCATATCTTTTCAACCGTTGCCCAGATGAGCATTTGGACTGCACATTTCGATTGCCAGCCCCCATTTTGGGGCCAAATCAAGTTATGTTCATTTTGTCACAAAACTTTACCCCCTTGGAAGGGTGAGTGGGATTTGGTTTGGCGTCGTGAAATTGGCGTCGCTTGCGAGTTGGAACTCAGGCCGGTGGACGCGACAGACCAGTTGGGTGTACAGCTCAATTTGAGCAGCGGCGGCCAAGGTCAGGAGAGTACTGTACTATTACGACCAAAGGTTCACGCCATGTCACCCGTCACCTCAAAGGTTCACTGGGATCAAGGTTCATTGATCGGCAATCACCAGAAATTCCCATAAATGGACAGACGGCAGCCTCCGGCAGGTGCCGGCCGAGAGTTTTTGACAGTTTTCGCCCCTATTTCACGCCAAAAATCGAAATGTCACCGTCACCCATGCCGAATTGGTTCAGTTCACGACCCCCCGTCACCCGTCACCTGAACCATTGGTCGTAATAGTACAGTAGCGCTTAGTGGGGCGAATGCCATCAACCTTGGTTATAATGAGATGGTAGACTGAAAGTGGTAGATGCGGACGCGCCACCAAGCGGCGGGGCGTTTCCAGAAAGGCAGCGCCTCCCTTGCTTTGCGGAGTTCTTCATTTGGATCTCCAAAGATTGACGGGTCCTCCGGTGCACCGCCTAGTAGTACTGGTGGTGGGCACCGAGCGCATCAGTGATGGCAACTGTTGTCAGCTGTCTGATCCGAGCCACCTCCAAAACATGGTCGTGCATTGTGGGTGGGATGCAGACAGGAGAAAAATCGGGGCAGGGCTGGAGAAGGCTGCAATAAACAGTATCTAAAAATGTATAGAGCGCTTTTTCTAAATTTGTATTTGTTGAGACCTTTCACTTATGCGGATCAACGGTGAAGCCCAAAAATCGACAAAATGGCCTTATAGGAGTTGACATTGGACGAAAAAACACGGCCGGCTCAAGGTGCCGACGCGTGATTGTGCCCCAAATTTGATGTGGTGGTACATCTATGATTTGCCCGCCAACTTTCCTAATTAGTGTGTGACCCGACGCGTCCGTCACACATCACTTCCGTCGTCTCCCGCTCGTCGCGCCTCGCAAGGCCGCTGACTGTCCGAAATCGGTACGTTCATTACACCACTACAATTGGCAAGGTACTATAATAGTCTAATGCTAAATTTCAGGCCGTGAAATGGCCAGAATACGCCAGGGCAGCATATCTCGGAAACGGTCAAAACACCTCCAGAAAGCTCGCGACGCTCGCAGGAAGGAGAACATACCTGCGGGGCCGCTACCTCAGCCTCCCCTCAGTCCAAAATCGCACGCACTGGCGGACAATATACGGTTGCAAGCCGAAGTCAAGCAAATGAAGAAGGAGCAGAAAAATGCCGCACGGCACGAGAAACGGCTCAAGAAAAAGAACGCAGAGCTCAAAAACAAAGTGGATGAGGCGCAGAGGCAGCTAGACGAAGCCACTGCATACGGTGAGGCCCAGGTCCGCGCAGTGCTGAGCAAGAGGACGGAAGATGCTCGGGGATGGCAACAACGAGTTGCGGAGGCAGAGAGAGCAATTCATGATGCCGAGTTCAAATTTGCGTGGTCGAGGGACAAGCTGAAGAAGAAAATCGCGGACCTCAGTCAACTTCGGGGGGTTCTACGGCTTGTCCGCCGTCAAAACAATCACCTCAACAACGCTTCGAAACGGGCCAAGCACGGATCACGGTCTGCAAAACATTTAGTCCGCATGCACGCAAAGCGGGGTCGTGCGTACAAGGTGGAGCTGCGTGCAATTGCACGTGTCCTCGTTTCGAGCGGCTGCAAAGAGGGGAAGGTGGGGGACTTGATGCAGGACATTGCCCGCATTTTCGGTGTTGATTTGGACCGCGCCATGAGTCGACGGACCGTACGGCGGGCTGTTCTCGAGGGCCTGGTTGCATCGCAAGTCCAATTGGGTGTCGAGATGAAGTACACAGAAGGTAATTCTGTGAATGGTCAATATTCCAGACACTAATAATGTTTGTAGACATTACCATGAGCAGCGACAGCACATCCCGCCGCAAGATGAACTACCAATCTCACCACGTTCATATGCGGGTGCCTGTAAAGAATGCAGATGGGTCGGTCAGCTTATCCAGCGACCCGAAGATTCGCTTCCTCGGTATTGCATCGACCGTCGACCACACTACAGCAACATCGAAAGCGGCGTGGCTTACCCTCTACAACGACATCATCTCGACCTACAATGCCAGCCCACTTGGGAGACACCTTGGGACGCTAGATCTGCGCTTGATTTGTCGCGTGCTTCGCGGTATGTGCGGGGACCATGCCAACAACGAGAAGGCCCTCTCGGAGGCGTGGAGGGAGCTCAAGCACGACCTGCTTCTCCAGGAACTTGGGGAGGAGCGCTTGCAGCAGCTCAACGAGCAAATTGACGAGCTACGGGAGATCAAGCAGAAGTGGGTCGCAAAAAAACTCGATGACGCCGGCGGCTTCGAGGCGTACATGCAGCTCCCACCCGACGAGAGGGCCGCGCGTGATCTTGCCTGTGTTCACGCGATGACGCGAGAGCTTGGGGCTGAGGCGTTGAAGGGGCTCGATGAGGCAGATCGCCGGTTGCTCACCGTTTGGATATGGACCGGCTGCTGCATGCACAAGGATCAGAACAGCTTCAAAGGCGGAAATACTCACATGCAGACATACTGGAAGGAGCTGGGGATTGCGGGACCCATCCCTCTCGCAAACAAGGAGTCTGCGGCGGCAGTGCGACGTGTTTTCCACCCCGAAGATGGTGACAAGCCTCCGTCCGAGGACGACCTCGAACGCGTCGAGAACGCATCCTTTGGAGGTGCGAAAGCAGTTGCATTGGCCGGTGCCATCTTCGAGAACGCCATTGAGAAGCGCGGGCAAGGTGACATGGTGGAGCTGTTTTTACAGTCAAAACTGGACGCAGGCGAGCAGATAAAATGGTTCCCGAAGACGAACCAGACGCGATTTGGCAGCCACGGGGACGCTGCTTGTGAGCTCATTGCACGGCGCGACATTTACCGGGACTTCCTCGTCGCCATAAAGGACCTAAAATCGCGCCCGGGCTGGACCAACATTGAGAAGAATGTCCACGACGCATTGGACGACGGCCCAACACTCACCGAGCTTGCGGTACTCTCCATTTATCACCTCTTTATTGCCATTCCCTATATCCGTCGCGTTCGTGAGCCCGAGGAAGTCGCGCTGAATGCAATTGACCTCGGGCCCCTCCATACCGAAATCCAGGACCATTGTGCGATGCTTCTCGAGACGCCGGACTTGGTGTTGGACTTCGACGAGGAGCAGTACCGGATTGCGACGTTCGACGGACAGCAAGTGGCGCGAGAAGAGGTCATGGTAGAAATCAAGCGGTTGCACGGCAGTGGGAAACTGCCGTACCTCCGTGAGATGTTTGTGCGCTTCTTTGAGGGCGCCAAATCCACCTGGCTTCGTTTCTCATCGGAATTCGCGCCTGGCGGGTTGATTGACGGGTTGAATGATGCCGAAAAGGGACGTATCTGGCTTCCAGCAACCAACGACCGTAATGAAGGGGCCCTCGGCTCCTTCATCGTCTACATGCGGTCGAATCACATAGCGGCTCTCGCGACTCACAATGGTCTGGCGATGTTCCAGCGCAACCAAACTCAAGGCTTTATGGATATGTGGTTCTCGCCCGAGGATCACCTGTACACGATGTGCGCCGCACGAAGCCTTGATGCTTCTGGACTGGAGCGCAAGCGAAAGGAGCTCCAGATGCAGTACAACCAACGGATTCTTGCGGAAAGAGCCGAGAAGGTTGCTCTTGCAGCAGCAAAGGCAGCCGAAATTCGGGACCGTTTGGACGCCACGGTTCTGATTTCGCGTGTTGAAGACATCTATGCGAGGGGTATGACCCGGGACAAGCTCCAGGACCAGTTGGACAAGTTACGGGCGCTGTGGAACACAAAAACACAAGAAAGGATCGTGATCCCGAAGAAATCACACATTTCGAGGCTGCCACAAAAGCAGGCTGCTCTTGTGAAAGCGTTTGAAGATCACCTAAAGCTGCTTGCAGCTTCCTCCCTGCAGAACACGGGTTTCTTGGGACCACAGATGGGCGTAGAATTTGTTCGGGAGCACTATTACAGCGACGACGAAGATTTCGGCGAGATTGAGGGGGATGGGGCCGCATTTTAATTCAATTTAATTAGTATACAGTACCTACTTACTATTAGAACACATTCTGTGGTTGCTGGATGCATGAGTCGCGTCGGAGAATGAAGGAGAACTGAGAACCACGAATTTACCGGTTAAGTTAAGTTACCGGCCGTACCATCAGCCCATCATGATGCGCTCGGTGCCCACCACCACGCCTACTCGAGGTGGGTCGGCACTTTGCTGGGAGGTAGAAGTTCCTCCGTGAACGTTGGGGGAAGATGAAGAGGTCATGACGAAGGCACCAATGTGGGCGCCCGTTTTTCATCTGCTGCGCCGCCGTAGGCGGCGCGGTTTTGATTCCCAATTCGCCGGCATATACGGTTTGCAAGGCAGAGGGTTAAAACGAGAAGTTGGTGGAGCGTGCCAGTGGGTGGAGCGGGCCTGATAATGGAGCACCAAAAATTTACTGGCGTCAAGTGGGCGTTCAACACTAACTCGCCTTTGATGATTGATCAGAGGGAACAACTCGGCCCGGGAAGGCCCGGGAACACTCGACTTCAACGTCAACCACAAACATCCTCTTCACTTTCTGCGCGCTCGTCTTTGCCGTCTTTGCGCCTGCACCCCCGGGGTTTCACTGCGACGAATCTGCCGCGCCAGTGGAATCCGCCATAATACTATCCGCTGTTGCAGGGATTGCTACATATCGCAACGTTTTCCTCGTATCCGAATTGCTGCGGCATTTCGGAAGTTGAATTCTTCTCGAATCTTTTGTGGCGTTCCGCCGCGGCGAATATATCACTTGCATCTTGTCTTCTGCCGCTTCGTCTTACCAATTTTGGCGCAGCGAGCGTTCAAGTTGGGGTGACAAACCCACGGCTGTTCGAGCACGAGATCGTCGCTGATATACCACTGTGCTCGTCTCTCGTAGATGTGCGCGTCGCCTTCCTCCTGACGTATTATTCGACGCGTAAACTCGGGCGGGGACCTCTTGAAATGAATTCAATAGGATTTCATTGGTCACCAGCGGGAGGACATTCTGATCCCGCCGACTACGCAATTCGACCACCAAGTACGGTACCTCGGAACGAAGCTAAGGTTGGCCAGAAAAATGCTTGTACAGGAGTATCTTCCAACGGGTCAGTGCCAAGTAAGTTGATGACCCCGCTTTAGTAGCACCCTGCAGGGCGCTGCGCATCCACGGTAACGTTCGAAGCCCGATGATTCACGATTTATATACGGAGTTAGACGGTTCCGCGCTCGACGGCTCACACATTCCCCCTCATGCCATCTTCGCCTTCGCTTTCTGAAGACCTCCCTGGACTTCCGCCCGGGCCCAATGAGACCTTACAGCCACCTTCAGCTGCCCACCATTTAGAAAATCATCCTGAACATGAAGCCGAGCGTACATGGAAAGGACCAGGACCTTGGTGGTACGTTCCAATCGTTCGTCTCATCAAGCCATCTAATTCGTGATCTCAGGTTAATGGCGCTCACATCCTTCAACCGCATAATTTGGGGACTGACATTCATGGCTCGATTCCGGCTCTACTCGCAGTTGCTTTACCTTCAAGTTTATGTAACTGGCGGCGTCATTCAAAACACCCGGCCATTCTTTGAGCCTTATCTTGCGGAAAAGAACGCTCATCTCATCCACTCCTCTCGCGATGATCCCGTTCAGGCGTTTATGGTTATTGATTTGTTCTCTGGTAAGTTAATTCTTCCCCCCTGCATATTTTATATTTGACTGAAATCCAACCAGTCTCGTTCTTCGTAACCGAAATCCTGACGCTTCTAACCCTCGCTTGGTGGGGATCATTTTCCGACTGGTACGGACGTAAGCGGATGTTGGGAATTGCTTCAATCGCACAATTGTTATCGTGCTTGATGGTCCTACTCGTTGTAAACTACGTTCAGGTTTTGCCTGGCGCGTATGTGTATGGGTTTCTCATCTTTGACATCATTATTCTGGGAGCCGTTGGAAGTAAGCAATCGAAAATTCGATGAGGTTAACAAAAGACACAGTACCTGCTTCTAGATACCGAAAGTGAATTTGTTACTGTCTTGGCTTACCTGTCGGACGTTTCAACGGCGGAAAAAAGGTCCGTCTACCAAAAAACTCCGTGCGTAGCACTGATCGTGCCTTTGTCAAGATCTCGCCTCTTCACAGTTGTTCTCGGTCTGGTGTGGGCCGGTAGCAGCATTGGCGTGAAGCTAGGCGACTTTGTCCTTCGGTATGTTCGCCTTGTGATCCTACCTCTGATTTGTAACGCTTCGGCATAGAAAGACTTCCAGCCTGCTCTGGGTGTTTTATACGGCAACGGCACTCCGAATCATTCACGCCTGTCTGGTTTGGTTCATTCTCCCGGAGTCTCTCACACGGGAGCAGATGCACAGAACGACCGTTGCACACCAGGAGACTCACCTCTCAACTACGAGTGAGCCACTGCCGTTGTTGTGGTTCAAACGGCTCTTCTTTTTTTTGAAGCCACTGTCCATGCTGTTTCCTGAGAAGGTCTCACTCGAAAACTCTCCCCTGAGAAGGGATTGGAGTCTAACCATCTTGGTTGCGGCGTCCGCGACGATGGTTTTTGTTTCGGTGTGTTTTGTTACTTTTGCTCTTCGATATTCATCCTAATGGCAACTACAGTCACCCTTGGAAGTCTTCCAATGGTTTTATGCGCTCCATAAATTCGGATGGGAAAAGGTCCGTTTTAAACCCCCACAGTTTTTCCTTTCTCACAGTCTGTGATAGTTGAGCAACTACATACCTCTCATAAGCAACGCTCGTATAATTTCTCTTGTTCTCATCCTTCCGCGTAAGATATATTTGTTTGCAGTATTTTATTCCCTAACATGTATATTTCACAGTCGCTTTCAAGTTTGCACAAAAGCGATGGACAAGAAGCGACCTTATCCGCGCACACACTCCTGAACGGGAGCCCTTGCTCTCCACCGCTCCCGATGTTTCAATCACTTCGTTGTTCGATCTTGGTGTCGCGCGCCTTTCTGTCTTGGTGATCATCGCGACGTATATAATCCTACCACTCGCCCCTACGGAGACTATCTTCACACTGTTCAATGTTTTACAAACCCTCGGAGCAGGATTCTACCCCGTTACCAACAGTCTAGCATTCGAGCTATACACGGGAGGAATCAAGAGAAACGGACTCATAGAATCAGGCAAGTTTTTCGCGGCGTTGCACTTGGTGTTCATCGTCGTTCCGTAGGTCTATTTACTTCCTCCATGTGCTCACCATGATTGTAATCCACTTCGCAGTATACTTGGGGAGTTGATGTACGGCTTCATATATTCGGCGACTTCCAACACATATCCTGGGGCAGTTTCTTCATCGGTTTCGGAAATACTATTATTGTTTTTGTCCTTTTGGTCTTCGTGGGTATGAAACCAGCGCCCCGACGCGGTAGTCTCGCCTAAATGGTCCTGTCGCATAGGTGCACCTCATTTATATGTACAATGACAATGTACAATGACAGTGTACGTACTAATTCACCCCCTTGGCTCCACCCCCCCCCCCCCCCCCCCAAAAGAAAAAGAAAACATGCAAAAAAAGGTTTATTCAGCGTCGGCCCGGGTACGGCAGGTGCGGAGTTGGAAATTATAGCACAGCCCGAATCAATCGGCTATCAATGATGTCAAGCGGAGTTTAAATTAACGCTTACCCGACGGTTACGGAGAAAGAGAATGGTAAAATCAGCTAATATCCGACACACCTACAGGAACTGATGGGATGAAGGTATAGATGGAGTCGTAGAAGAAATTGACATTGAGTCGTAGCAAAACTTGAGATCGAGTCGCGTAACCAAAAATCTGTCCGTTCCGTACAGCAAGCACAAGACGCAGCACCGGGGTATAACCTGCTGTGCTACGGCTCGGGTGTAGGACTGCTGGCGGGTATATGTCGTTACGACTGGAGGAAGACCAGCACTACATCACAAAAGTCAGAAAAGGTCGATAGTGAAGGGAAGAACGATGACATACGGGATATAATAGTGTCGACGGTCGTACTGCTGGCGGGTATATGCCGTTAGACGACTTGAGTAAAGCCAGCACTGCGCAGCGAGAGTTCGACTGCAAAGGGAAGAGTGATGACATACAGGGTATAATACGGCCGTCGTACTGCTGGCGGGTATATGTCGTTAGACGAGCAAGGCCAGTACTGCATGACGAAAGTCAAAAAGGACCGACTGCAAAGGGGAGACCGATAACGTACAGGATATAGAACGGCGGTCGTGGTGCTGGCGGGTATACGTCGATCGAAACGACTTAAGCAAGGCCAGCTGCATGACGGAAGTCAGAAAAGAGAGGCCGCAAGACGGAATAATAACGTACGGGGTATAAGATGTATCTCGGTGACGGGTATATTACGAGCTAAGCGAGAGCAGCCCTGCAAGATCAGTCAGAGAAAAGATAGGCGTAAGGGAAAGGACAAAAACATACGTATTGGGGTATCACCCGTTATTCGGGTCGGGAAGCGGTGTCGAATGTAGTGGAAGTCTATTTGGGAATGCAATGAGAACGAGGAGGGCGGGCGGAGGGAAATAGCTCACGTTCATCGGGCATAGCTGGTCCGAATGAGCCTCGAAACACGACGAGACAGAGAGCGAGCCACGGGCATCTGGTGATTCCAGAATGAGCTTCACAGTCCGCCGCACGCAAGCGACGCTTTACCATGTAAAGGCGGCCGTAGAATAAGATGACAGGCGCTAGAATAAGCTGGAAGAGGTCATGAGTATGGAGCAAGTAGCAGTACTTAAGCGCGAAGACGTACCAATTTCTGGAATATGGGCATATTAATCCATATGTCCAACGAGGCCTTGAGCGCCGCCACAAGGGCGTATTTGGATCCGGGGAAGAGCTGGTAGAAGCCTTTGATCTGGGCAGATTTCCAGTGCCGATAATTTTCGAGTAAGAGCTCAAAAGCAGTCCATAATGTGTCTTCCGGCTGTTGATGAGAGGATGACTGCGACCTTAGCCAATCCACGAAAGGACCGTCAAGTAGTAGATACTGGGTTGCCCTGAGCATGATCATTTGGGCTGACTAGGGAGAGTAACAATTTGGCGTGATAAAGTCATTCGACAGCGTAAAATCAGTTGTTCCTGTAACCTCAGTTTGAGCAACATATCCAAGGTGAAAAGAGCACTCACCCTGGCTGAAATTTTGTGCTCTCGCCCTTGATATAGGCCACGATCCGCTTCATCTCCGAAAAACCTCCAGGAGACAGGATGTCGAGACTCCATTGGTCCTGCAGATATTCGGCGGGCAAAACGAAGTGCCAATCCGTTTCAACGAATGACGGTGTCACGGTCCTGCGGGCCTTATCGCCGCAGTAAACTCGCATACCGGTGCCCAGGACGCTGAGACCGTAGAGCAAGGGGATGGGGCAGTCATGGAGGAGTTTGTTGTAACGCCCGCGCATCTGCGCGTCGGCTGCTTCACGTTTGGCGGGTATAAGGTTATGCCCGTCGTCCTTGACCTCAAGGAAGAAAACGGGGCGCTGCTGTGGAACGTCGAACACGATGAGATAAACGATGAAATTGTCGTGACTATCGTCCGGCGGCGCCTGAGGAGCGACGACAAAGTCGAAGTCGTGGCCAAAACAATGCGCCAGCAGTTTCGTGTAAGCACCGTAATAGCGGTTTTCAAACGAGCCGCGGGCGGAACCCGCGATATCGAAAATCCTAAGCAAGCCAACTGGCCATGAAGTGTCGGTGGCGAACGGCATGTCTAGCACTGCTGCTGCATCCGTTAGCACGCTAATATGGAAAGAAAGAAACGGCACTCACCAAGGTGGGGGGAGGAACGTGGGCAGTGTAACAGTAGTGACGCAATGTGACCTGCTCTGACCCTCATAGTCAAGCGGCATCAAAGATCGACCCATGTCTGTTCGTGCTTGGCAACAACATTGATCCCCCTGACGGGCTCACGCTCGCTTAGCTGTATGGGAGTCATCCCAGACCTTTCTCTTGCCCGTTTATCAGGGCTTCCATGTGGGGTTTCATTCTCAGCTGAACCTGGCGCACTGTACAACCAGTTATCCCAATTATCTGGTTGGTGTTTTAATTTACGGCCCTAAATCTATCAGTCTCCTCAGTTGTGATGCTCAGAAGCCTTCCTCGGCACGGGATCAATGTTGTTGCTAAACACGAACATCCAGACATGGACTATGAGCCCCTTGCCCATTGCCCAATCTCCTCGAAAATGCCGCCAAAATGATTGAGGCCAAGACTATTCGTGTGAGGACGCTCGTAGTTGTCGGGGGCACTATGTTGGCGCCCGAGTCCCCTACTGGCGCGGATAAGAAGCTGGTACATCAGCACTACGATTTATTAATAAATCTTTCTTTATGAGACGGTTCGCGGGTACATTGAGTCGGACATAATTACTTTCTTCCGCGCAGACATCTTCAATGTATAAAGCAGTGGCTCGGCCAGTAAATGCATTTCCATATCATGACAGGATATCCTGCATCAGGTGCTCCTTCCCTGCTCTTTCGCCGTCTACGCAACGATCTCGTCAGCCAGGCTCAGGCGGATGCAGCAATCCCCGAGACAAAGCTCCTGCAGTCCGCTGTCCCCAACTTCGATTTCCAGGGCAATTCCAAGCCCGGGCCCCGGGGCCGACGGGTTGGTTGTTCTTCTGGCGCATTTCAGTGGACATGGTGTGGCAGCAATTCGACCGGCGTGTGGACGAGTACTATCAGTGACCGGGATCCGGGCTACCTTAGCACTTTTACGCGCTGGCCGGCTTTTAGAGTGCAGTAGATGCCCGGGTTTCGACCCTCGAGTAAGGACTAGCATATTAAGAGTCGCATGAGATATTTTGGCTAAATTTTAGGTGGTGTTTTGGGTCCGCGGCGAATTCTTTTTCGGCGGTACCCCAAAATGGTAATAAACGGGGTAGCGGGCCACCGGCCTAAATCCGTTGTTAGAACTCGTACCATGCAGCTCTGAGCACTCAAAATCACTCAAGGGGTTAGAAGGCAGGATCCCAGCCACTTAAAGCGTGAAGTAAAGGTGTACAACGGTTATAATTACTAGCACTTCCGGCCCGAGAAGAGGGGGAAAATTGGGGTATCGACGAAATTGCGTGCACTACGAAGTAGACAGACAGATCTAGGGTAAAATTGAGGGTCAGAAGGATGAGTAGGAAGTAATAGCACATTATTGAGTATACTGGATGGTGACTTCATACCGAGAAGTCATTGAAAAAAATCCATTTATCTGCGACAGTGAAACTGGGTGGTTTGGTGGAATGACCCTCAGTAAACAGCAATGCGAGCTGTTAAGGCTCAAGGAGAATGGGGAGGCCATGCAAGAGCATGTAACAAGTGTGCATACCGAATTCTAGGCCGACAGCCATGCCGGGTGGGTCGTGATACGGCGGTTTGTCTTGTGCCGCTTGAGAGAAGCCGAGGCTGTTCTTCGACGGTCCACCGAAGGCTCTGGCTTCCTCTGACCTCTCCTGGACGTCTTGGGGTATTACCCTGGATCCAGGGAGTAAAACAAGCCCCCAAACATGGGAATCGGTGGAGAACTGGTTGAGAATGAAAGGGAAGAAGAGAGCAAGTGGCGTTCGGAGATAAGAAATGATCAATTCTCACCCACCATCGGAGACAAACGGGAGCACAGCTTCTGATCACCACATCACTCCGCCTCAAAATTTGATCCACATCAGCCTCAGACATTGTACTGCAGCCTACAACCCCCAGACCGCATATATGGACCGTCTCTGTGCTTATATTCCCGAATGGCCCATTACCCCGACTGGCCCGGTAGGCAGTCACATATAGTACGTTCAAAAGTCCCCTCGGTTTTAAAAACTACTTGTGCTGATATACCGACCGCGGCACAGGGTATTCGAGATGCTGCATGCGTTCCGGAGAATAAACGAGCACCTGCGAGACGGCGATTATTTGCAGGCAGACCGCTTCCGCAGAGAGATGGCGCGGCGGGAGGTGTA
>JARKIB010000412.1:0-111784 GCA_029378385.1 Mycena metata | reverse complement strand
ATCACACTTCCATCATTCCACATCGCTTCTTCATCTGCCTCAAGGCAGGTATCTTAACACTATCATCTTATCATTATTTTATCCATCTATCGATCTATCTAACCATATGCTTTGCCTTTCTTCTTTATTCATTTGCTATTATTCTTCATACTCACTTGACCTATTCTGCCGCAAGGTAGTCTCTTCTTCCACATGGGCATACTCTGCCACATGCTACTTATCATTGCCTCATGTTACTTATTTCCTTATGTACTAATTACCTGACTCTAGTATTTATACCAGTACTTTACTTCCTGTAAACTATCTGGAAAATTAATGTTGTTTTCATGTTTCCTCTTCATGGACTGTTGCCAACTATCTCCATCATCTCCTGAGGTCATTGCCTCTTGACATCTCCCTTGTTATGGCCTTGCTCCCGTGTCCCTCTGGTTCTCTCCGGGACTCCGGTCACCTTCAGTCTTCAGGCGCGTCTCCAGAGCTCCCGGTCATGCCCCTGGAGTTCTCACTCGGCCATACCAACAACTGCAGTATGACTCCGGGTTGTCTCCTGCTTCTCGGATATGCCTCTGGTCCACTCCGGCTCGTTCCTTCTTGCTGATCGCTCCGGTCCGTCCCGGACCTACGCTGGGTGACTAACCAACTATACCGGTGATTGCCCTTGCATCTCCAGTCTAGGCTATCCATGTCTCATCGCCATCTTCGAGCTAGTACTGCTCAGACCTTGGTATCGGACACCTTCCCATCTCACAGCCGGAGGCCAGTCAATCGGTCACCCTTGCTGAGTTGTGGTGTTCCGAGAAGGGCAGATCTAGACATCTGTTCATCTCCGAGTATCGGCTTGGTCCGGCTCTGGTCATATGATCAGATATTCCTCATACTCCTTCCCTCTTAGCCCAGTGACATAACACAGTATGTGGAATCTGGGTACTTACACATATGTTGCAAATGACATCAGAACAGCTGTGTCTCGGCTCCCATCTCCTGAGGAGTTTTACAACCATATGTTACATTTTAATTAACAGGTTTAAGTACTGTTCCTTCACTCAGAGATGACCCTAGGATGCAAGGAGCAAACAGTGGATTCCGAGATTTCTGTAACCTAAGTGCCCTGAAAACGGCATCAGGACTGCCGAGGATAATGGCTGCTTGCTTAGCTATTTGAACTGCATCTGTGTGTCAGTTCAATTCCACCTCATAGTGTTCTTTTTTTCTTCCTCTTTATTTTTCAGAGCTGCACAAGCTCGTGAGAGCCCAAGATGACACAGGGCTGCAAAGATTCATTTGAACATGGTAACTTCATTGCATTTCAGGTATTCAATCATGGTGTTTGTCTTGGGGTTCATTGGGAGGACAAGACCTCACAGAGAGTACCATTTTGTTTCACCCTAAAAAATTGGTATGTGAAATCCAATGGAACATGATCATTGAGGGGTGGGGTGAAATGGCAGGATGAGAAGAGCATCAAAAACCCTGTTGTAAAAGTTTAAACCAGCTCGAATGAGTTCCAGATCTCTGGTGCCTGTTAGTGAGATAATTTTGCTGTTTACTGCCACTGTGTGGTTTATGGTGGAAGTAATCATCCAGGTCCCTTCACACTCTCATATCTCTCCGCCAAATATCAGAAGGGTACTGCATGAATGAGCCTGACCTACAAAGACCAATACAGGTGAGCATTGGACATTTTGAACTCCAATGTTCTACAAGGATCTGGGCTGCTACCGGGCAGGATTATAGCCATCATAGAACTGGGCCACTAAAGCATACTTGCCAAACTCAAGATGGAGGTCAGTTTTTGAACCGTATCCCCTATCTTCAGTCAATTGATCTAAGTCCACATTAGAGCTAAAGGTAAGCCACAGAGTAAGCTCACTGGGTCTACACAGATTAATGTCTCCAAGCTGCCAGACTGCAGTGTCAAGCTCTTAATATATGGGAGTACCCTAGCAACAGCAAGAATGACATCCGGAGGCCATGGTGCATGAACAGTCAGAATCAGCGCCAAGAGTCTCAGCAACCCTGCTAAGGATCGCAACATAGTGTTCAGCAGGATGTCAGCGACAGCACTTAGCCCAGCCTGATCACCGGAGCCATCACGACCCGAGGTCGTCCCGGCAGGGTATTGAGAGGGAATCTGACATCGTATGGAATAGTGCATGACCTTCCACCAAGGATCCAAGTAAGGCGAGGTTGAACCGTGGGAAGAACCCGTGACGAGCGTGACAACATGTCACTGAGACTGGGGTCTGAACCCCGGGGTTCAAATATTGAGCTTCCCAGAACAGGGGAATAGGATCCAGGGCAGGGGATGTCCGATGAGATAGTGTTGGACATGACTCGACTTCTGAGCGAGCGGTACCAGTGTTATTGCGAGCGCTGGAGATTGTAGTGGTTCTATTCTTGTTCTGCCACCTTTCTACCCTGTAGTCCTCTGCCGGATAACATCCCGAGGTGCTACCTATCTTCTCCTGAAGGACGCAAGAACCCAGACCAATAACCACCTACGAGAGCTCCTGCCGATAACTGGTGTCAAAGTGCTGACCAAGGAGTCGAGTATAGGAGACAGGGGTTTGCTGATGACGAGCACAAGGAGACAGAACCCGAGTCAATGAGAGAGACTGAAGCCAGACGAGCTCAGTCACATACACAAGTCCAGAACAGGCCAATCCTAAGGCCAGAGTATAGACGAGGTAGAATCTACTGTACAGGAGATTCTACTATTACTTATATACTGTATCGTAGAGGGGTCCAATCATAGGAACAATCTTTTGTCCTGACATCAAGGGGTAATTCAGGGCCTTGAGCATAAAGGAGTATGCCAAGCGGCACTCGTTGCCGATGCTGTTGTCAGACACAAAGGAGTGATTGTCTGACCCGGAGGAGACCCTAAGTTGAACCCCAGGCAGACCCGAATGTCAAACCCCACTGTTTGTCCTCAGGGTGTCGCAATAATGCGAGCCTTGACCGCCTGTGGCAACGTGAGGATTATACTGTTGTGTTGAAGTTGATGTTGAGCAGCATATCCTGAGCGGAAGCGAATGATGCTTTGCTGAAGTTTGAAGTCAGGAATGGAAGGCAGCTCACACTGAGTGATCCATGCCTGATCATGACACAGGACAACAATGTAATGAGCTGCAGGGGCCCAGTAATGTCTTCCAGTTCTGGAAGGACCAGAACGGTGTTAACACTGAAGGGTCTCCCCGCTTCAACGGTGAGTATGGTAATGTGTGGGTGCTGGTTCAGGAAGCTAGCCAATGTATCGGAGTCAAGCTGGCCCATCATACAGGTGTAGAACACCTTGAGACAAGGCAGTATTGCATATATCATGGCCCAATCCAGGACGGCCATGTAGAAATTTGTAGGTTGGTTCAAACGGGGGTACAAGAGAATTCACTTATTTATTCAAGATAATAGCGTGCCTTTTATACAAGTAAGAACAATGAGGTAAACAAGGTGCGTACGACAATGAGCTTCAAGAAACAAATGACATCAGACCAGCTGAAACATAAGTACGCGTTTCACGGACGCGTGTCCGCGGACATGTCGGCTTGATATTCCAACAGGCCAGGCCAAGACAGGAGCTGTTGGGTTCCGTCAATTTGATGTTGACATCCACAGTACAGCTATTGGCCATCAGGAAGGGAATATCAAGCACCAAAGGTAAAACACACAAGGAAACTCATAAAAGCATGAAATGTGAGAGACTGAATACACTGTGCAAGCCTTAGCTTTTGCCTGAGCACTTTAAGCAGATAGTTGATTTGGGCCTATGTTTCCACAACATTACGGGCATATAACAGTGCAATGGAAAGCTTGTAAAATGTCTTGGAAGCTTGGCAGTAAACAGTCAAATTGTGTTGCTGAGTATAAGAGAAAATCTCGCCATACATCTCTGGTGGGAGTTGGGGAGGTACCATGACTGAACAAGCGAATAACCTGCAGGTTCCTCACTGCCCTTTTGAAGAATGTGTCACCCTGGTCTGTGTATGTGAAATTGATAATGCAGCCAGCATCATTTCACGCAGGATATCATGTGGAAGTATGGATTTTGTATGCTTCTGGGCTAATTTCGGAGGTATAAGTAACTGATATTATGTATGCCTTGCAAGAACTAGCACTGAAAATTGCAAAAAGCAGCTAGATGTTGATAAATTGTTGTTACACTGTTTCATCACACTGTAAAAGTCATAAGGAGGAGGAAGCTCACTCCGAAGCTTCCTCCATGTCGGCTGGAAAATATTGTCAATTGAGAGCTCTATGGACATCATTGGAGATGAAGCACCCAAAGGACAATATTATATGTCAAAAAGGTGAGAACAAGACAGACCTTGAATTTGTGAACCTAGCTTCAACAGTAAGATAGGGTGAAAAAAACAACAGTTATTTACCTTCTTGTCCGTCACTTTGACAGTACTTTCCTGGTGTGAGCTATCATTTTGTGATTAGCTCTGAACGCCCCTCCGTGCAGAAGAAAAGCGCCTTTTAGAACTACTGGTGAAGCATCGTCACTGGCGTACTCACAAATTGGAAACCACAAAAGTTGCACTCCCAAAACTGAAAGTGTACGCTTACGGAAACACACACAAAGGGCGCACTCACAAAATGGAAAGGTGTGCTCTTACAAAAAAGGAAAAGCACCACGAACTACGAGGGAAAAAACAAAGCTATCGCTTTAAGGCCAGACCCCGAGTTGAATGAGGGTAGGGGGTTAAATATTGCTTTAACCTCGAATCAAGCATCTTTAACAAGAGTCATGCAGAACTATCAAAATATAAAGAGTGCTGAAGATGGAAAGGCACCGTGACAAGGAAGTGTACCATATTAAATCAACGACTTTTTGCACACCATTTGCACATGCCGGGCGGTACTTGCGACAACAACTATCTGGAAAAATGCGCAAGTTAAAAAGGTGTCAAGCCAGGAAAGAGAAGTGTTTCTCAAGGCCAGACCTCGAGTCAAATGAGGGTAGCAGACCGAATATTGCTTTAACCTGGATCAAGCATCTGCGTACTAACCATTGTGCTATCTGACCATGATAGTTAAGTACTTGGGAAACATGGAAGGAACAACTGCCTATGCGAGAAAAGGTGCCTAGAAGGGGAACACACTGTTCGAAGGAAGGCACGGGCACTGTTTTAAAGAAAGGCCAGGTACAGTTTGAAGGAGAAGGTGCAGGCGCGTTTTGAAAGGAAGCCGCCCGAGTTTCAGTTGAAGAAAAGCACAGCACGATCCTGCAAACAGCCAGCAGACCTACTCAGGCTGCGTGTAACTGTTGACTTTCAGGGTTCATAATGCACACCTTGCGTGCCTGGGGCGCATTTATCGAGAAGGCGCCTTTTACCGACTTGACTATACCACTTTCCCATCCATTTCAGTGTGCTTCACTCGACTAGCTAAAAAGGTGCCTCGCTGCCTGGCTATTCGTGCACATACCCAATATTCAGATTATGAAGGAGCACGCTACAATCTGAGGGTGCTGTGATTACCCAGTTCTAAGGAAACTGCTTGCACACACTATACGAAGCAAGGAGATCCGAAAACACCACATTACCTGGGTTTAACAAGCAGAAGTGTACTTTACATCGTGGGGTGCCAATCCTTCGCACGAGTGTAGAAGAATCTCCCATTGCATCTTTCTCAGAAGGCTAGCCCCCAACAAGAGACCAAACTCTTGAGGAACCTAGCGCCTTTCTCAAAATCTGCTACTCACAGAAGAGAAATCTGTATTGACCACCACCACCATATAAAATTATCACTCTGTAGAAGAAAGAGCGCCACTAGCCTGATTATTTTCCCCTAGAGGACAGATAAAACTATTGTATTTCAGTTTAACCGTAATTCTACGGCCAGATTCAAGTACAATAACTGCAGTCCATATCACACTGGCCAAGGCGAGAGAACTGGGCAGAGGTACAGATCATCCATTGAATCTATGACAAAGTGAGACCTGGGGTTTGAGTGGAATAAGGGATTAAGGAGATTAGTATCTGGGTTTTCTAGCATGTAATGTTTTTGCATCACAGAATTCTCAATGGGGATATCATAAGCTATTACAGAGGATGGGGAGCGAGGAGTGCCAGTTTGTTGACCGTGCGCCAAGCCTCCAATCCACATCTATAACACTCCGGTACAGTTTGCTCGACTCCAGTCCACTCCGGAATTCAGAGACTACCAGAACTCTGGAGACTGCCAGAACCTCAGAGACTACCGGAACATTGGAGACTTGTTTAGCACGACATCCACTAGTCACAGGACTCAAGAATTGATGGTAACATTCAAGCCACATGCATCTCCACCTTCTGTAAGCCTCAAGGCTTATGCTTATCGCCTCTTTATTATCTGAGATCAATGCTTGATTTCATCCAACTTCTCATTCCGCTTTCAGACTTCCTATTGTTTCTTCCACATGTACTCCCCACATACTACCTTGTCATCCCCTTTACTTTGTATTAAGACTCTACACTATTCAATTACCTTACTTCACTTCCTGTTCTTCAGTAGTTTAATAAATGTTGCTTCCCTCCCTCCGAAGTGGTGTCTGACTCCGGTACCTTGGAGACCGCTCCGAGCTGCTAGTAACTTCAGAGTGCCTCCTGCTTGTCCAGCTGACTGTCCCTTTACCCCACTCCTATGACACAGCACATAACAGAAGCAATTGACACAGCATCTCACAGAAAGTCTTTGGAAAATTCCGGACCACATAAGTATTACATAACTTCCAATTTCCGTAGATGAAACTGAGAACACCGCTGCACCTCCTCATGTTGTTGTCTTATTATGTGGTCCTCATCATAGACATTAACCCTTGATTCAGCTTTATGCCCACCATCAAGCAAAACATAAAGATGTGCAACTTACAAACTTTGCGGATTATGCATATCTTAGGTCCAAAATGTGTGTTACATACTTGACACTGCTAACACAGTCAGTAACATAATGGTGTTACACCTGTCACTTTGTTAATAAAGCTCATACTCACTCCATAGGAAGGAAGCTGAGAGTACTGCTATTAAATTGAACATAGTTGGAAGAAGGGATCAAGGCAACGGATGAGAGGATCAAGGTAATGGACTATAGCATGTGTCAACATTCTACAACTATCTATCATTTAAGATGTACAGTCCATGCAATGTGCCATGCCAGGACATCCTATGGCTGTGTTGTATTCTGCCCCTCCCCCTTGCAATTAATCAAGCTGTTTACCAAGAAGCTGTGATTGAATCCTGCTACAGATTTCTGGCAAGTGTGGTATAAAATGTTACCTTGAAGAAAATATCTTTGTTATACATAAAAAGGTCCTTAAGCAGCCCAAGGCTATACATTACTTAAGTTAAAGTAGGGCTCACTGAACACTTATGTATATTACTTCAAAATTAAATACAAAGATTTGTTTTAGGATTTATTAAGTTATCCTATATGGCTCCCTGTAATTGTCAGGTCACAATTGAGGTTGGTGAAAACGAAATGAGTGTCATAACCCTGTAATCGGTTTTCAGCAGCCCATTATATAAAGGATATTTTTAAATTTGGCCTAACAACTTTCATTCGAACAAAATACTGTCTTTGATTGAGAAAAAAAGGCTGCCTTCCCCAAAAGAAGTGTCACACTTGATCACATAGGGTTGGTTGCTTCTGGATGAGCCCTGCCTTACTACCTACTAGTTATATCAAACATCAACAGTTACCAAAACAACCTTATCCCCACTCATGAAGCGAAAAAATACAGGTTTGTAGAAAACATTGGTTTTATTAAGCAGATAAAGTCCACAAGGTCCATTGTTGGCAAACCATACAAAATCTATGCATAGACCTGGCTTGAGACCCCAAACACTGTTGTCATTTGTGGTGACGTCTATAATGTTTTGTTGTCATTGTTGTGGCAACTCAGAGTTTCAAACGCCCACCTTTTGCCTCCCCACTGCAGCTTGTGGTCTACCGTAGTAAAAACAGGAATCCAGTGGATATTGGTAGACTCATAGTGACCACAGCTACACTACAGCAAATAGAGTCTGACAAGTTGTTGCTCACCGTACATTTCTGCTGGCTACAACAGTACATATTGGACTTGAAAATGAACAAGATTATTATAGGACATAACCTCTGGCAGGACTTATCTGGCAAGTATAGTTGGCTGTCACAAATGACTATTAACATTGAATAGTGTTGGGAGTCACACATCCAGCTGTGTTTACTTGTGACGTCGGATTGTACCAGGTTGATGAATTATGGTGTTACTCTACCGGCATGATAGCTAATGATGTGGGGTATAGCCATTCAGGAATGCTATAGACTCTCGCATAAAATGCTCGGATTGCGAAGGATGTGCTGGGAGCTCATGGGGCGGTGATGCCAAGAAGTCTTCATTAATCTGGTTCGTTTTGATATGTTACTCACCTCAATTGCACCGTTGACTTGGTTCAGTAAACCAAAGATGGACATGTACTGTTCGCATTTGAATGAATGGGAAGCTAAAATTTTGAGTGGCGTGTGGGCATGCTCCCTGCCCCCGATTCCTTCTCTAGATGCTACTCATGATATTTGTGTTATGTACTCTGACTACACATAAAGCTGGCTTGATATAACTGTCACAATTTATGTGTTCTAGTGCCCTAAGTGCTTGATGTGATTATCATATATGATTAAGTGCCCCTGTAGTGTGATGATATGGAGCTCAATGTGTTGTTGTCTCTGTTAAGTTTGAGTTCTCCCTACATAGGCATTATGGTATGGTGCTCTGGCGCCCAGGGTACAAATTACACGGTCTGGACAGGCAGAAATAATAGTCTTTGCAGAGGGCCTTTAGGCAACTGAAAACAAGATTTTCATAACTTGTACGGTAGTTGCTGATCAAGGTGAACTGCGATGAGTGCGAGGACCCCACGTGCTGACGAGCATTTCAGTGCGCACAAGGTGCATACCTGTTTCTGATCTCCTCTTGCAACGAAAGAAAACAATCGGAGAAACAAGTAAACAGTGATCAGGAAACAGGCCAAAAGCGAAAAAATCCAGACAACTGGGCGGGGTTGGGGCTGGTGGGTCACGAGAAGATAAGAGAATGACAGCGATGAGCAGCAGACATAGGAGACCCGACTGACTCCTGAACTCAAAGGCTGCACCCCCAAACAAAGTTGGTGCTGAGTGTCCCAACTTCATTTCCCGAGGAGGATGAACAACGCTTGATTACAGTTTTAAGCTCCTGGGTTCTTGTAGCTTTTGCTTGGAGAGCATTTTTCATTGCAGCATACCAATCACTCCATAATGTACTCGATTTATGCATTGTGTGCAGACAGCTGCCCGGAAGGAGCCCACCCACAAACCTTATTCAGCCACTTGACTAACCCGGAGAGCCAAATACAGTAAAGTTCTGTATCAATTAAATAAAGGGTGGCGGCAAACACCTCACACAGCCTGGATAGGAGCATCCAACTCTTGCTGAAGTGGGCATTCCACAAAGAAGCGAATAATGTGGAGGCTTGGGCGACTGGAATTGACATGGCCCAAGAATATTTAGACTATATTTGTCAGGATCTCGACAGACTCTACACCCTCTTAGAGGTTCCTGACAATACCAAGGACCTCGCATCCTTCATGTTTCATCATCTGCATCCAATGTTGGCTACCTCTCGTAAATATTGCCCGCTGGGAAATAGGAATTTGCTTCCCTCTCTGCGCCATTGCCACAAACAAAAGGTACAACAGGTTTGGATGCTGAGCACAACAATGCAATGACTCTCAGTCGACTTGCTTGTGGCACTGTAGCACCTGCAAAGCAGATTACTATCCCAACATGATAACGAGAAAGGTTCCTAGGCAAAAATGTACTCAGGAGTTGGAGTACGACATAGAATACCTCTGGGTTTTGAAACACAGTGTATGGGTTCACCGGAAAATTGCCTTCCCTCAGGAGAATGTCCTCCATCACTTTCACTTGGGCTGGTCAAATTTTGCAGACTGGGTCAACAACACTACAAACAACATCAACATAAGCCTTATCTACGGACAATCACAGCACCTCTTCATTGAGCACTTCTCACGCCACCTTTTGGTGGCTTATGGGAAGATGGCAGGTTTTTTATGTGAAGCCCATGCAAAGATGCAAGTACTCGCGGCCAAGGTCCGGAACGTTATTGGAAAGAATGGCGGGATCATTGCTGGGGCAATGCAACATGGCTGCATGGATGGCTGCATGGATTGCACTCATGTGAAATGTTACATGGGCGCAGAAGTGAATGGTGGAAATGCTGTGGGTGTTGTTGGCTTGGAACCTGGAGTTGCGCAAATGGTACGTGAGCTGTTCTTGATTATGAATGTGAAGGCTGAAGGTGTGAGCTTAGAGATTAATCCAACTCTGATTGAGGAGGAACCTCTCCCTGCAGATATGCCTCATGCTCCGTCAAGAGAAACCTGCGCCGGGGGAACCCTGTGGATATACTACACTGTCGGTAATGGATGGGAAAAGTCTGAAGCATCATGTATGTCTTGCACTGTAATGTTAAAAACTGAAAAAGGAACTCAAATCCAATAAAAATGTGTGAATGTGAAGGTCCTCTTGTTAACTTCAAGAACAGGTGATTCTGCGAAGCCCACTTGGACTATTGTTTGGTTTGCAAGATCATTTCATGTGGTTTCCCAATAGTTTCTGCTGATGCAGTGACCTGTGATGATGCAATTCACATTGCCGAGCACAAGCAATATGAGGACCGCTTCCACCACCTCTCATTTCCGGGTGTCCAGAGAGTTATATGGCGGCAAATGGCTGCAGGGGATACCCAGCCTCAGCAACTTTGCGGGCCATCCTTTCAAGTTCAGCTGCAGGCATTGGGAGGGGCATGTGGTGTCCCAATCGCACAAGGGAAATGTTATTGCTCGGAGAGCACCCCTCAGGTTTTGGGTTTCATCAACAAAGTTTGGGTGGACTATCCCCAATTATGCACGAGCTTTGTGGTGTATGATAAAGCCTGTGATCTGTGCCAGCATATCGTTACACAGGACGCAACTGACCTCTCGCTTACCTCAACAAAGGTCATTGTTGATGCTTGGCATTATATTGGCCACCAGGCTACAGATGTTCTGTGTCAAACGAAGTGTAACCCAGCACTGACCGATGGTTCCCAACCTGATTTGGTGCTTACTGAACTCAACAACCACGGTATATCCCATCAAACTCGGGCATTCAACACTGAAACAGTGGAACAACTCAATTCTTGGCTCAATGGATTTGAATCTCAATTATGCCAGATGACCGACATCAATTACAATTTTTTTATTCATGTCTGGATGCTGCTTTATAGGGAGAAGGTCTAGAAATGTGCTGTCACCAAGGACCGCCGGCTGACACAAGAGCTCTCATGGGATGGATATGGATGAGTAGGTTGGTCTATTTAGAATATAGACATATTGAGTTACAGCAGTTGTACCAATGGTGGAAACCTTTGTGTAAATCTGGTGAGGACTGCTGGGGACCACCAGATTTGGGCGGTTTTTTGGCATTGAAGGATCGGGTGAAAACCACTGAAACTTAGCGGAATTGGGTGGTGACAGGCAGCCTTTTGCATGCTGTATGTCCGGTGAGAACCACTGTAACTCGGTGGTGGTGGGTGGTTTTTTTTGAGTGATATATCACTGGTGAGAACCGTTGAAACCCAGGGGATTTGGGCGGTGGTGGGTGGTTTCGCTTTGTCACAATGTATATTCTCAAATTGTGGCCATACACGAGGGAGGGATAGCGCCAAGAGAGCACCCTCACTGTTGATCTCCTAAATCTTGTCCTTAATAACGGCATATGAAATGTGGATGAGTCTATTGAAATGAAGGCACCACCCGCGCTAAATCTAAGAGCATTTGACTTCCTGTGCAACAAGATCTGCATCAGGATTCCCTGAGTCCCCATTGGGGTCATCATCGGTATCGGAGTCTGGCTCAGTAGTGCGAAAGCATGGACCATTGACCTAGGCGCCAACAGACTTGTGTGTACCATCAGAGTCCACTACAAATGTGTTATATCTGTGCAATCCAGTTTTTCAATTTTTCCCATTATTGGTACACTAAAGGGAGAATAAACTGCATGGATGTTGGTACAAATAAAATAAATAATACATGTCCGCTTCTGGTGTGTCCAAATAATGTCCCTGCCCCATCACGTCGTCCTAATTCGGTGTTTATGACTTGTGGTGAATCATCCTCAAGCCATTCAAATTATTTGTGAATAACCATCTGAGTCTGTTCAAGTCAAGACTATTAATAGCTGCTTACCATCACGATTTGGTTTAGCTGCCGGCAAGACCTTGTTGCCGCTACTGCTCCCTTTGAGATGCTGTTCCTGGCTGTACCGTCAGACCTTTCCAGTCCTTGGATCGTTAGCTTGATTGATAGGAAATAGCAACTCTGCTGCAGACCAATGTTCTAGTCAACATAGGTTGCCCCTGTAAAGCCCTCATTCCTTAACTATGGCCACAGATAGATAGTATTTCCTCCTATTCTTGATTAGAGTGAACACCCAACTCCTACAAACCCTGAGGGTTTGTTAAAAGAGCAGGTTGGACTAAAAGCTTTAAGTATGATTTTGACTTTTCTGGCCAGTATTACAGCTGATCCTGAAAGTAATGAGAATCACAGAATTTTTCCCGTGCGTTCCCAATTTAGAAATCCCCAAAGGGGAAGTGATGGCAGCTTCTCGCTTCCCTCATATTTCTTGTCTTGCGTCTCTCTCTTGCGTCCCTCCCTTGTTTCTTGTCTAACCATGGCCCACGACGAACCCATTGACATCTCAGACAACGGCCAATCTGATACCGATATTGACGGCCAGCTGCAACAGATTATGAGCCAAGCCCATCGTCAGTAATGCAGCTATTTCTTCGACTTCACATACCTTTGTGTATACAGTGCAAAAGTGGTCTGTGATGAGCCCATCCCTCATGAAGAAGAAGGAGCAGGAGGCAGCACGCAAAGCTAAACACAAGGAGAAGAAGTGGAAGAGGGACGACAGCGACGAGCCCAAACCCAGGTCAAAGAAGAGCAGGGTGAATGCAGACAACGAAGACGACGATTCTGAACTCCCTCCCGTTCACCTGTCAGTCCCAAATAACCAAGGCAATTACCTTGTATATGTACCCCGTATATACAAGGAAACTGCCTAGGATTCCTGCTAAAATCCCACTATGGGACTCCAGCGGTTTTTAGGGGGTAATAGGGGGTAACTGGGGCCTTTCGAAGGATTTTGAGGAGGGGGGGTGGGTACACGGGGTGCTGAGGGGACACTACCGTACCTGGGCCATGCGTTGACGGTGCAGGACACACACTAGAGTGCCCAGCGGTAGGTAACAATAGTGTGGGGGTACTGGTCGGTCTTGAAGGATACTAGGGGTAGGTAAGAAAGGTGTAGGGGTATTGGTTGGGCTTAACGGGTACCAGGGGTAGGTAAAGAAGGTGCAGGGGTACTGGTTGGGCTTAAGGTGTACAAGGTAGATTTGTATGGTGCAACAGGTACCCCTTCTTCTTAACAGGTACAATTACCAAAAACAGCCACTCCACCCATCAACCCAAAAGGGAAACATTACAGAAATCAACCTAAACCTTGAAATGTAATATGTTTAGCTTCACAAACTATCTTTGTGGTATTAAGGCTCATAACAAGGCAATTTACTGAAAAAGACCCTGTTCTGGGAAAGTATTTTGCATTTTGCATGTCAATGAGGACACCAATCAAAAAATGTTATAAATGACTCTTGTTACCCTTGATAGGCTCTACACGATGGGCATAGAGATCAGATGCTTGAAGAGGACTTTCCATTTTGGGACACTACCACTTTGCATCCCAAAAAGGAAATTTTCACCCTTAACTCGTTCCTGGTCATAAATGAACCATTTTCGGTGATCTAACACTGTATACATGGTTAATTGTGTCTTCTAAGGCCACCTGGGCCCAAGTAGAGTCCATTATAGTGTGTTAATGTTATATCCGTGCAATCTAGTCTTTCCGGGAAGACTCCCATTTCGGGAACCTAAAACAGAACAAGTCAGGATCAAGAAAGGTCGAGATGGGGAAAACCTATGACATCCTCGACAATTAAATCAAAGAAATCATATGAGGCTAATGAGCCCTCCACAACTCTCTGGGCTATGTAGCCGTCCATGCTCATCGCCGCCACCAGAGTGTAGCGCATGCCACGAATGAAGACATCTTCAAAGTCCGCCAGCATTCCAATTGGAGCACGGCCATAACAGCGGGAGGTATCGTGCTCGTTTTTGCTAGACTTGTTGATGGTAACAAACTCGCAGCCGGTGCCGGAGAAGCTGTGTTGGATAGTGTAGAGGAAATCGCGACGGTGTTCGTACTCGCGCTCGACCGCAATCTTGTGGAGTAATTTGCGAGTCAGTCCGGTCCGCTCGAGGGTCGCATGCAGCGCAGATGTCGAGATCTGGATCTCGTGGTGAATCGTGAGCCACCATTGGAGCTCGACAAGGTACGTGTCGGCATGGCGAGTGTAAATCTCCTTGATGGCAGTCAAGGTGGCTAGTCCGATGATTCGTGGTCTGCCCATGATGGGTGGAGGGGGTGGAGTGACCGATCCAAATTCCTCAAACAGAGCAGACCAACGGTAGAGACTGGACTGCGAGACCATCAACGTCGAGCAGATGGCGGATCTATCCCATCCTAGCTCCCACAGGCGGAGCGCGCACTCCTTGAGATCAGCACTAATCTTGTGATTGCCCATTGGTGGGGAGTGAAAGACGCAGGTAATGTGGAGGAAGAGCGAAAGGCGAGGAAGAGGCACAGCTGTGCTGCTTCGGACAGTTCGGGCCGCTTCTCCTTCGGGGATTTCTAAATTGGGAAGGCGCGGGAAAAATTCTGTGATTCTCATTACTTTCAGGATCAGCTGTAATCTTCCAGAAAGTTCACACCTTAAAACTAGTAGTATATACATTGCTGTCTCCTAGCTAGCTGCCTGGACTGACACTAGCCCCCTGTTAAGTTATCTATATAGCCAATTACAATATAGCTAGTGGCACAGAATGTTAGAACAGGCAGCACAGAGGTCTGGGTCAACAGTAAGAAACTCTGTTAGATGAATGTGAGAAGAGAACACACCTGGTTCAACAGTAAGAAACTAAGGACCCAGGATGCAACTAAGCTATGTATATAAGTGTATCTACATTGTATAAGTAAGCAGTATCAGTAAGCATAAGTAATGTCCTGAGTAAGCTATCAGTCAGCAGCATGAGTAATGCTGACTAATGCTGACTGAGATATCAGTAAGCAAGATAAGTATCAGATAAGTATCAACTAGGATCATAAGGATCATGGATAGGATCTGGAGCATGAGAGTAAGGTATCCACTGTCCACCCTCAACGAACGTCATGTGAGATTTCCTATTCCAGCAAAAACCTGTCTGCAACAATATACAGCTTGAATTGGGTCAATCCCTTCATCAAAGTTGAAGATATTGTCATAAATAAAGGGAATGACTCCTGGAGCATAATGCGCACGAGGAATATCTAGTTACAGATTGATCTAATGCCCAATTTCCCATCAATAATGATGGCCCAACGAATCTCGCTGAAACTTTTGTAACTACATTGCACAGGAGTGTCTGGTCCAACCAGGTTTTTTTTATTAATTATTCTTTCACGGTATGCCCAATAAGGAAATATCACATGATGTTCATTGAGGGTGGATGGCGGATACCTTAGTAGAGTCCAACGACTGATCCTAACACAGAATAAGCAAAATTCGCAAGTTTTGTGTGTGGCCCAATTGCTAGCTTATCACCGAATTGATGTGGAAGTCATAGTGGAGAGAGAGTTGGTTCCTAAGGAACACAATGAGAAGGAGGAACATATGTGCTAATAAACAAAATGTGGGCATGAACATTCATAACAACGAGGCCATCTGCCGCACAGTTGGCTCTCTTTGTGAAGGCACGAGTGACATGCGCCTTGCAACTGGCTTGTAATGAGTACAAACAAGATTAGGAATAAAAAAGATGAACTCAATGTGCTGCATCTCTGCTGACATCGAAGTGCACCCATGACAACATGACCTAGCCCATCACCCATCTTCTCGGGTGGGTATGAGATAAAGGTGAGACAATAAGTGACATTCACCACTGCCTTACTAGTAGGAGTGCTCGGAGGAGTACCACTATGGTAATTGAGGCCACAAAAGTTGGCCAAGTCGAAGTTGTGAAGGACGAAGAAGATGCCGAGATGGAAGACGTGGACTGACTGGGTAAATATAGTGAAAGGCGCAGGTTTGGGCAAACCCACGGTATTACGGGTAAGGGTGCCGTGGGTGCAGGTACGGTAGGTGATTTTTCAACACCGCGAATACTGCCACCCGCGGTGTTACCGTACCCTTTATACCGCCGCTCTCAAAAAGGGTACTGTACAGGGTTTGAACCCAAGACCTACCGGAAACAGGCCAAATGAAAAGAAAGACAACATTACCACAAGACTAAAGAGCTGCATGCAATTCATTTTCATGATCTGTGGAGGATATAGCTACCCACACAAATGAATTCAACAAAAGAGCTGAAATACCACAGTTAAATACCATGGTAATTGAACTGTGGGTGTTTATGTAAATACCGTGGTCGTATCCTATGGTTATTGTGCGGGTACGGGTACGGGTGACGGTGTCATGGGTCACGGGTACGGTGTGATATCGTGACACCTGCAGTATCACCTGTGCCTTTCCTTAGGTAAATAATTACTAGGGAGGTGCCTACAGATGACCATATTAGTCCATCAACCAGCACTGTCCTTGTTGTTGTTATAATTTCCGCCGTAAAACCCAAGAGAGTTGGCAAGTGTTTCCTCTAAGCAGAGGATCAACAAAAAAGAGAAAGATAATTTACTGCTACTAGGTGCAATGGCAGGGCCCATATTCATTTGGAGGGTGTTGTGGGTGTTATTCCAGGTAAACTGAGCAATGAAATGTTGAGCATGCCCATGTACTCCTTGACCACTCGGCATGTATGTGCAGGAATCTGCTGCATAATAAATGGGTCATTGGAAAAGGGGCCACAGCCTCACAAACAAGGTAATATGTATAGTGAAAGAAGAAGGCAGGAATGTACCAGATTGAGGTTATCACACAGCAAGTTGCTCTCGTCAAACAAACTATTCACCTTTAAGGATTGCACCAGCGCCCAGGTACCATTCTGCAACTGATTTGAGTTGGCAACAGTTTGGAGTTATCAGCGCGACTGCCGGTCCAAGTACCATTAGCATAACTAGTGGGGGGGAGGGGGTGATCTCATCCGTGGGACCCATGGCAGCGTCAGTTGCAGCATGCAGGTTGTCTTTGACTTCCTGTGGAATGAGACGCCTACGACTGAGTGAGCCAGGGAAGACAAACTGAGGGTACAACACACACACAGGGGTCATGCAAGCCTGAAGAGCATTGTTGTTAGCATTCTGACTGCCTTTGGCACGCCAGAACATGAGTGTATTACCTGGTACAAGGAAAGAGCCTATAGAACACAAGTATTCTGAGAGCAGGGTAGAACAAGTAGTGCACCACACAAAATCAGCTCCACTTCTGTCGTGTCGGGAACCTGCTACAACTTCTCCCATTTATGGAGGTCTTGCATGACCTTCAGTGCGGTGTGAATTGCAACAATGCATGCAGGAGCCTGGAGATGATCATAAGAGTAGTAAAGTAAAGGTAGAATAGCTGGGGGGTTAGGGAGGTCGATAGGGGGGAGCAGGTCCTCGAGGATGATGGCAGAAGGAGCAATAAAGGGGAAGAAGAAAGTTTGAGGGAAAGGAAAGAGTTTACTAAAGCCTGTAGGTAATTTGTTTTTAGCCAACCAATTATATTGAGCGCAGTAAAAAAAATACTGCGCACCTGTTGCAATGGAAGATGGCCCCATGATATCTTCCCTGCCTGTTTATCTGCCCCACCGATCGCTCTGGGCACAATTATTCAGAGGGCAGAGAAATCATTGTACCTGTGGATAAATTTAGCCAAAGCATGTTGATTGAGGGCAGAAAAAGATGCTGCACTGCGCTGAAACGGCGTGTCATTGAATACGCTGCCATCTGGCTATTATTTGCGCTTTTTAGCAATAGTCTGTCTAGACGCTACTAAGTAATAATACAGCCGTCTAGACGGGTCAATATACCTACTAGAACTCTGTTCGGTGGTACAAAGGAGAGTCAGAGTGAGCTCCGGCTGCTGACTGTAGTATTAGTACAGTGCTAGGCGCGGTTACAAGCGTTACACTGTGCGAAGTACACATACCAAGGAGGTCTATACGGGGTCTAGTACCTCAGAATGTCAATTACCCTATCAAAGGAACCAACGACTGCACAGGAAAGCCATATTCTTCACTAGCAGGGCAAGCAACATGATATAGGGTCTGTCTAGACGAGTCGGCGCACTAAGCTACAGGCGTCTAGACGAGCATAGGACGACTCTATAGGTTGTCTAGACGGCAAAGTATCGCGTCTAGACGGTGCAAGGAGCTTAGGGATATAAGGAGGGGTCGCCCTAAAGGTGCCCCTCTAGCCAGTCAGGTGACCAACGCGACGCGGTCAGCGTTGGGGCGCCACAAGCACAAACATGACGAAGGGGTTCTTGTTGAGATGTAGCCATGGGCGGACGTACATATGTCTAGTCTGTGTGCTATCGGGGTATACGAGCGGATTGGTGAGCAGTCCGGCGTCAGGGGACAGAGTTTTGCAAATTACAAGGTTCGGAAGCTGTCTAGACGACCTGAACTGGCCATATACCCGAACTGGGCCCCCAAGATCGTCATCTATATGACTTTCTGGCAAGCCCAGAGCCAGCATAGACCCGGTTAGCCTTCCGAGGATGACCGCATGACCAGAACATCGGCCTATTTTACTCATTTCTCTTTACCTCATCTCTTTCTCTCAGAATCGTATATAAAGCCTCATAAAATACCGCAACAGACCAGTGTATGCCCCGCTCATCGTTACGACGATTCGGGTGTGCCCAGGCCACTTAGCGGAGATTAAAGTACCATCTCTCTCTGTGTAACAGTAGTCTATAAAATCGCAGTGTTGCTTGTTGGATCCAGAACATTTGTGTGAACCTATAAGCAAAGCTTCGCGTTGGGAGGTCGTGAGCGGCGACTGCCTCCACATATAAATCAGGACCGCACGCACATTAGAAGGCTTGAGAACTGCACTAAGCGTCGCGAGTGGACTCTAGCAGGGCATCCGCATTGGGTGACCAGGAAACGCCTCGCTAAAACCGACCACGCCCGGCACAGCACTTTGGGAGAACCCTGGGACAACCACCGGTCGTTTAGCTGTGTTGGATAGTACTTTGAGGTCCTTAATAAACTCAAGTGTACGGAAAAGATCTTGGATTCAAAGGAGTCCGAGTCTGCCGCTAGTTCTCGAGAGGCTAGCTGTGCACCAGAGGCCGTCTAGACGAAGCAGCATAGCCCTTGAAGAGGCCGTCTAGACAAAGCAGCATAGCCCTTGAACGGGATTTTCAGTCCAAATCTACACCTCCTCGCCTAGGCACCTGTACTTCGGTGCGATTCCTAGTAACAATCCTTTATATATAAACCTAAGCAGCCAAGCCAACTAGCGTCTAGACGCTGCATTTTGAGACGTTTTGAACGCATAGAACAACTATACGTGCTCTAGACATCAGATCCGCAGTCGCATACTACGACTCAGGACCCGAACTCATCGAGGAAGACGCGCTACGTCCCCCGTGAGTCAGTTTAGATAGGATTGGGTTGGTGTGTGTGTGTTTTGTGTGTGGTGTGTTAGTTGTTCAGCTAGCCCGCATTCAGAGCTTAGTTTAGCCCATTCCGTAGTCAGCGCATCTTGCCCGTTTCAGCGCACCCATAGCTATGGAGGAGGAGTACATAGCATCGTACACACCTGTTTACCTGAGAGCCCTCAATTGTTCTTTGGTTTAATGCGATGTGCGGAATAAATATAGTGTGTCAGATGCAAAGTGTATTGATCAAAAGTACAAGTTCACCAAAATGTCATCGAACCACTTTGCATCCTATAAATACTATTAGCACATCTGGAATGGTGCATCAAGCAAAGTCACACTAAGCCCAAACCTCATCCTGAGTTATGTCTGTGACCCCATGCCAACGTGAAATATTATGACATTGGGTTCCAGTATCAGGTACCCTACTATGACAGACTTGTAATTAATGTATATTAAAGCTGTAAATACTATAGTTTGATCATATTGTTTGTTCTAGTTGGTCATCAGCGAGTCCGGCAATCATTGCTTTACTACATACCACGTCCACCTCAAGTGCTCTTCAAGAGTCAATGGGCCATACTTGCCACCTTCGGGGCTGAGTATCCCATCAGCAACTTCAGCTCCCCCCCTCCTGGGTTTAGGGACCAAGCCAACGATAGTCGGCAACCATTCCTCATAGAGGCTAAAACTTATCATGGGACATGAGTTTGCCTCAACAGTACAGGCTCTGCTTGAGCCACTGAACTAGGATGTAGACGAGCTTAGCGCTCTCCGTCCTCTGTGTGTCGGTGCTGCAGGCATGTCATTGGGGTTGGAGTCGTGGGGAGAACTTCATGTTCGCACTGTTTAGTCTTCTGACCAACACCTGCAAGCTTGGAAGCAGGGTAGCACGAGCAATAGAAGCCAGTTCAGTCAAGTCGCAGTCACTGTTGTTGGAGAGGGGGAGCAGCTAGGAGTCAATTTGCATATTAGAAATTCACAAAGATAGTACCTGCAGAGGGCCCATGTTCACTAGTACTGATCATACAGAAAAATGGTACTACGGCAATATTTAGTACAAAACAGTGTTCAATAAATAAAATCGCACCTGCTGGGGCTCAGAAGAGCAACCTGGGACCTGAACTAGGTGGGGCCTGAGTTGGCTGCAAGAGTGTCAGTAAAATCGTAAATATAACAACAGACAGGATATTAGTTGTGCCTTAGTGAGTCTACTTCCATGTTGTATGGACACTGAAAAACCCATCAGTGGATAAAGGAATGGCATATGAGAAGGCTTACCTGAGATTCATACCGGACTCATTGGTTGCCATAAAGGAACCACTGGCTCCCATCATCTGCAATATAAATTTTTAAGACCGCACACAGAACCGGGCAGTTGAGTGAAAGGTGGATGAGGTGAGAGGGTACAACATCTATCAGAGAAGAAGAGGGAAGAAGTAACAAATGTGGAGGCTCCCAAAAGAAAAGAAGGAACTGATGCACCTTGACGAAGTCTGAGGTATTGAGTACACCTTCATACAAAGCTTTGGGGTCATCCTCATGTTGCTTGACAAGGGGCTTGACATCTTTGAACAGTGTGCCCCAGAGGATGCCAGCACACTTCTCGTTGGCCAGAGCATCCATAGACACTGTGAGACAGCAGCCAACGCCTTCTGGTGTCGCAATTAGGCTTTAGCATCGCTCCTCCACTCTGTAAAGAACGTCTCTTTTGAGGGTATAGGGATAATAGAGTGACTGTCTTCGGTTCAAACAGCACATTGTATATCCACTTGATCTTCTTTCCAGCATCCACACTGGCAATATACACAGAGGGCTGGGTCAACAGTAAGAAACTCTGTTAGATGCATGTAAGAAGAGAACACACCTGGGTCAACACTAACAGGATAAGTAATGTCCGGAGGAGTTTGGTTCGAAAGATAAAGTAGAGAGTGCACAGAAGACGAATAGACACTGCAATACTTTCTAGCCTCTTCCTTTGTCTTTGCACCCATGTCAAGACAAGACCAGGCTCCATTAGAGTACTGACTGGCTTGTAATTAGACATGCCATACTGCTCAAGCATGTTCAGCGCATATTGGCGCTGAGAAAGGTAGATGTCTCCAGTCACAGGGTTATGCTTGACCTTGATCCCCAACTGTTGAAGGTCCCTCTGGGAGTTCCCTTCACACCTGTTGGCTGGATAGCTCAGTGTTGAGCCTTTGGGTTAGAGTATCTCACATAATACAAGAAGGTCCTGAGTTTGATTCTCAGTCCAACCATTCTTTTGTGCAACAACACCAACAACTATTATGTGGGACCCCAAGATCCTTGACTTTGAATGAAGAGCCAAGTTGAGCAATCACCTGGTCAATATCGGCATCATTCTTCACAGAAATAATACCATCATCAATATAGATAGGGAGGATGATGTGCATTTTGCCATCAGTAGTACCTCAGAGACCGCTCCGAGCCACCGGTGGCTTCGGAGTTCTTCCCGCTCGTCCGGCCGACTGTCCCTCTACCCCCTCCCGCGACACGGCTCATAACATTCATGTCGTTTAGCCTTGGTAATGGAGTGAGACCAGGCTTTGTTGCAGCGATGTCATTCTACAGTGCTGCAGTATAGTCGACGAGGCCAACATGATGTGACCCGTGACACTGTACCCGTTGCCAAACGGGTACGGTGTCACGGGTATGGAACCGCGGTAGACCCTACCGACCCGCGGGTTGCAGTACCGCAGTATACCGCCAATTCACCGCGGTATTAACCTCAGGTACAAGGGACATTTCAGCTAAATTTTTTTTTTTTCTTCGAGAAAGTCTTGGTGGCATTAAGCAGAAGGTATTATGGGAACCATAGGAATTAAATGGCTTTGCAGGAGAATCAAGTGAGTACAAATATAATGTATAGTAAGTCATCCCAGGATTTCCATCTATTAGGACAGTCTTCTGTACTCTACAAACTACCTTCTCCTTCACGCCCCAGCCAACCTGGTAATTGATCTCCATATCTTAAGGCTCAAGCTCACCGGTTTCGAGCTGGGGAACAAGATGAAGGTTAGTGTCAGTATCTCATAGGAAGGGGAGAAGTTAGGAGAAAGGGAACGCCATGGCAGACCGAGAACGTTAACTCTACAGAGGAGTGGGTCGGCGAAACGGCCATAGTAACATCGCCGGAAAAGATGCGCAGATACATGCACACGTCGTCGGACGCCACCCACAACGTGAACGACCACAACGACCTGTGCTATGGTCTCCGCTGCGAGTCAAGGTGTTCGAGGAACACGCAACTGCGCAGCTCACTTGTCACACCCGCCTAAACGAGCGTAACCACAACTTACGCACACCCGCCTAAACGAGCGTAACCACAACTTACGCACACCTGTTCTGCCCTACTCGTGCAGACTGGCACTCCTCACGACACATACCGTGTCATATACTACACACCGCATTATAAAATGGTGCACATCCAAAAGGACCTTGATGTTTGCGAACACGCCCAGAATGAAATTTCTGACATGGCAGCAGTTATCCACAGTGACCATCAAGGGGTCTGGGACTCCCATGAGGTTGAGTCGTGATTTAACCCCGGCAAGGAGCTCTGTGATCTCATTCGGGGATCCTGTTTGACAAAACTGCTGGTGCAAGCTCATCAATTAAGGTCGCATGAAAAAGACAAGATACATACCCGAGAAATTATCTCAGTGGACTCGTTGAGGATACTGAGAACACCACCTCTCATGAGCTTGACATGAGCTTTGGAATCATCAACAATGGTCGCTTTGTTCGCGGCCGCGAATGTGTGGTCAAGATTGAGACAAATCGCTAACAAGGATATCAGTTGCCGAAAGATTCACCGCAAAATTTATTGAGTTACCTTTGTGCGCAAGTATCTTGAACAATCCTTGATGCGAGTTTGGTGACAAAATTCCAAGTATATTTGGTGATTAAGTCGTTGGTTATCAATTTATTATTTATTATACCCCATCACGTTGTCCGGAGTCGAAAGCAACTCGAGGGGAGAAGGATCGTTGAGGCATGGATTCACACGTGCTTTGAAAGCGCGGACATATTCCATATGGTGTTGTTTATACTCCAGTAAATGAAGTTCTAGCGAGCAGGATCAATTGAAATTATTACACCAAGTTCTCAACACGTACGTTTGATGTTCTCTGCAAGTTTTCCGGACGTTGATGAAGGCCTTAACTCAACAATCAAGTCGAACAGCTCGCGGGTGAGGGCATAGCTGTGATTGAAGTGTGGTACACCACCTGTAAAAGATTTAGTATCACATTCGGGCCGTCCGAGGGAAATGGAACAAACGGGGAATTTCCCAATGCTGCCAATCGTTCCAGAATTTTGTGTTTGTTGTCGCAAATGAGTACCCAAGTTTTTCTTCTGTAGCCGTAGTTTCACCGGCATTTGTGCCGCCTTTGTCGTATCGCTCTTCGCAAGGCTTGCATCGTAGCTGGAATCCGATGGCCTTTTCCTCCGGATGAATCCCATGGACATTGCGAGAGCCACCGGAGGTCCAGCTGTCCCAGGCAATGTTGTTTGAGCTGCATTGGGGACATTTTCCGATGTTATCAAAGTAAAATGGATGAACAACATTCAATGGACGCATATATTGCACGGCTGGCTGAATATTCGTTGGGTCACGCTTCTGGGAATCCAAGAACGTTGGAGGTAGGAACCAAGGGCCCAGGATAGGAATGTCTTTCGCTAGGATCTTCGGACCTGTTGTGATACGGACTGCGGTTCTGCGAACTGCCTAACCCGGGGTGGGTATAGTCAAGTAGTGTTTACAGAATTCAATTCATCCTCTAGGAGGAAATTGCTCTGTCACGGAGCTGCATAGTTAAAGGTATGCTAATGCGCGATATATAATTTGTGGTGTGTGTGTACAGTTCTCTCCGTTTGGATTGAACGCTTTGCCAGGTTCCTCAAAGATTTGGTTCTTCGTTGGGGGCTGGCCTTCCGAAGGTACCGCGGATGGATAGTTTTCTACACTTGCTCGAAGGGTTCGCTCCGTAATGTGAATGCTGTTCCGTTCCGGAGTACTCGAGTTATCTGTTATGCTTTATCCTCCCGTCTCGAACGTATCGGACGGCAGGTCTCTTCAGTACAGTGTAACACTATACGGACGGCTATAGCAATTCCCTTCGTAGCCTGGTTTCTCCGTTGGTGAATGCCTTGAAACGGAATCACTTCCGTTTCGAAGACTCGGGGTGAAGTGTGCGAATTGAATGGGGGAAATGGTATAATCGTGTAGGATAGGCCTTCCGTGTACGATGTGGTGGGTTCCTCGCAAGGATATGTGTTTGAACTCCGAAAAGGAACGGTTGCACGAAGCCAAGTTAGGCGACTGGCCGTTTGGTGGTGTGCCGCGTAATCTACTACCGCACGCTTTCAACTCCGGATTGACTATATTTCCCCCGTATCAATTCATCGAAACGAAGGTGAGACAGACGGGGTTTCTTGACAAGCCCTGGCCTTTTAGGTGACCTTGGTTTGTCCTACTATTGGGTGGCACGACCCGTAGCGGCTAGTTCCCCACCCTGGTGCACTTCAGGGGGAGTAGCTTTCGGTATATGCAGTGGGAGGTAATAAGATGATCATTCCGTATCATACAGCTGGCTTTTATACCATACTCTGTCTGATACTTGTGCGTGTACTTATACCTTTAATTGGAAACGGACGTTCCACCTTTTCAGTTCTGACTCGCCTCTGTGATCGCTCACGCATTCCCGATTCTGAAGGGGTTAGAAATTGACTCGGAGCAGCCTTGTATCACCTCCGTTTCCCGTTTCAGTCACCCCGTTTCCCAAGAACCACCTGAGTTCTCTGTTTAGTTGCTCCGTTTCCCACACCGCAACCACTCCGTCTCTATTTGCTCCCTCGTTTCCTTCTCTTTAGCACCGGCCAGATGGCGCAACGGTAGTGTGTGCGCCCTTCGTATATGTTGACCAATGTATGCTCGCGAGGTCTTCGTTCGATTCGAAGTCTGGCCATAATACACCATCAAGAAACTTTTGCCTCCGTTTCGTTTTTGAGTGAGTGTGTGTCGAGTTTTTGAGTGAACATGCGTTGAACAGCCAGGTAGCGCATGCGAGAATCAATATTCCCTTCTCGATGCTTGTTTGTAGGTCCCCGTTCGATTCGGAGTCTGTCATTCATTTAATTTAAATCAGGTCTGTCTTGTTCTTTTTGTCCATTTGTCGAGGCTCCCCGTCCCAAACACGGCCAGGTGGCGGAATGGTAACGCATGCAAGACGAATACAGACACCACAGTGTTTACTCGCAAGGTCTCCGTTCGATTCGGAGTCTGGCCATCCTTTTTAATCCAGTGACAGTTTTTAATTAAGGTCTGTCTCGTTCTTTTGTCCGTTTGTCAAAGCTCTTCGTCCTAATCACGACCAGGTGGCGGAATGATAACACATGCAAGACAAATAGAGAGCCTGTAACGTTTCCTCGCAAGGTCTCCGTTCGATTCGGGGTCTGGCCTTGTGGAATGGTGTGAGTCTTTTTCATTCAGAAGTGCGATCACTTGTCATATTCTTGGATACGGAGTCGCCATTGTGAAAGTATGATTTTCCTCCTGTTTGGCCGTGTTCGGAGTGCATCACAAAGTGACAGCTCACAACGATCCCCATGGGTCAGTTCACTGTGGGACTGCCTCAGGACAATATTGTGGTTTATCCTGGCACACCTTCTCCGCCTCCAATATCGTTTCAGAGCCGGAATCCTTGGTTGATCCCCTGTTCAAGGGCGCTGTAGAATTTGACAGTCCAGGTCTTCCACCGCTCCTGAAACTCAACCAGGAACTCAAACTTCAGTACCCTCCTTCTCCCGTCACCAATCCGGAGCCTGAACACATACTGTCGGATCTTTGCTCCTATTGCTCCAACTCTCCCATATTTGTCCATCATTCTCCGGTCGTCACTTCATCTCCTGCACCTATTCCGGTCACATCTCTGATCCCCGAAAACTCGCAAACCTCCATGCGACATCTTTGATGGTAAGGAAGTGGACATCATGCCCTTCCTCTCCAATGCTATGTATTTTTTGCAGCTTACCCCTGTGAGCTCCGGACAGACGACGACAAGGTTACTTTTATCTTGTCACGGTTCCGGGGGGTTCCTCAAACCATCTATGAATGTCCCAACGTGGCCAGGCTTCATTGGCACGGGAACTTTTCCACATTCATTTCGGAGTTCCTGCAGATTTTCTATACACCGGACTACATCGCTGATGCGGAGGACCAACTTTGTCCTCTCTGGATGTTATCAGCTGTGTCACGGGAGCGGGGTAGAGGGATAGTCAGCTGGACGAGCGGGAAGTACTCCAAAGTCACTGGCGGCTCGGAGCGGTCTCCGAGGTACTGGAGTCGGAAAGGAGGACCGGGGGAGCTGATTGACACAACACCACTGAGGCGCAGGATGAGCGTATACTGCCAGGAATTGTCGAGACAAGAAGGACAGAGTCAGGAGGAGTCAGGGAGTGACCGGAAGCAGCAGACACCACTTCAGAGGGAGAAAGGGAAAAAACAAAAAGGGTGTACTTCCGGGGTTTTACATGTCTTTGGTTTACCGATTAATTGGCTACATTCCTCCCCCTCTCACCTTAATTGACTTCCACCCGTGCTCTGTTTGGGTAGATTTAGTGCTGTTGAGCATCTTCCTCAACTTCAACGGCAGCTTGAGGAAGAAATCTGAACTCCTCAGATCCCTCACCTGCTCAGACTCCATCCTTCTGCAGGTCCTGTCGAGCGTGTCTTGCCAGTCCATAGGAATTTCTCCTTTCCCCCCTCCTTCTGATGTCTGGACTGCTTTTCAAGGCCAGTTCACAGAGATGCTAATTGAATGGGCCAGCATGCCGCTCGTCTTTCGTCCACACCTGTGGATCGTCAAGGGTGTGTTGGTTATTCAAAATGCAGCAACAACGTTGGCTCGGAAACTTGGGCCTGCGAAACATCAGGAATACACGTGATTCCTGGTGCTCCTCACCCCAATCCTGTTGTTCCTCAACTATCTTGCGTGTTATACCGGTGCGGCTGCATGGGCTGTATGGTGGCTACAGCAGTTGGGGGTCAAGCTGAGCGAGATCAGGCTGTGGTACGCTCAGCACGGGACTCCCAAACAATATGTTATAGAGTTTCTGGTTCGTCTGCCCCGGACTCCCAAACAATATGTTATAGAGTTTCTGGTTCGTCTGCCCCCTTCTGCCCCCCAACACCATGAAGGGATTCACCATGTCCCCTACTTTGGCTCGTCCATTAATCCACTGTTGGTTAGATTCTGGCGGATTTATTGTTATATCCAGGTTCGGAGGGAGCAGGGATATGGGTTAATTGCCAGCGGACACAGCGGAACAAGACCGAGGACTTCCGGAAGGGGACTAAAGACTCCGGTATTCCGGAGTGGTAGGGAGGCGTCCGGAGTAACACAACACCACAGTATAGAGGATGAGTGCACTCCCTGCGCTACCAAAGAGACAAGCGAACACAAGGGGAGTATTCCGGTATTCGGAGACCGGAGAGAAACCCAGAAGCAACTACAGAGCGCAGAAGCAACTTAATAATTAAACTGAAGAACAGGAGTGTAGTCTAGGGGATTAAATAGTAAAGTGCTCTATTGTAAGGTATAAGGAGATAGATAAGGGACCATGTGGAAATACAATGAAACCTGATCACCTCATGTTGTTGCAGAAGTTGAAGAAGAGATGTAAGTCATGTGGTGTTCAAAACCATTTGGAAAGAAGTAGCAACCATATGCTTGACTCCAGACACATGGTAAGTCATTTAGTTTGACACACGTTGCAAAGATAACGAGTCACCGAGGACTCCGGTAGTCTCCAGGATTCCGGTAACCTCAGAGACACCGGAGTTTTAGGCATCGACTCCGGAATGCTTCCATAATATGTGCGCACGGATATAACAACCAGACTCGTCGGAAGAGGAACCTTCCTGTGCAGCTAGGTCAAAGAGTTTGGTGGGGTCCTGAATCTCCACCGCGGGTTAAACACGAAGCCCCCGGCGCGGAATCGGAACGGCTTACCTCAGTGGTAGGAGGGTCTGGAATGGTCCAGTCTGGCCTCAGAACGGCCAACTAAAAGAGGGCCGGCTCAGAATTTTGGCCCCGGAGAAGATTCAAGATTGAACTCACATTGGGGAAATCTGCTCGAGTCTCCGGGATCATCCAGTTCCAGAAATCTCACCAGAGGTGCCAAGGGTCTACCGACTGTAGTAGTTCACCGAGAGTGATATAAGAGGCCAGGACCTCAGCGGCATTTGGGTCGTACGCGTGACTGTTGCCAGACATCTCCAGTAGTTATTTATTTCGCGTGCATGGCTCCTCTGTTCTCATGGAGGGATCACTCATCTCTTTCAGTCGAGACGGTGCTTTGCTGTTTGAAGCGGATATTGATGAGAGGAACCAGGCATATGTAAGAGGTGGTTGATTCTCCTTCCGGTTCAGCTACTGCAGTCGGAACCTTGCCTCTCGATATGAGTCTCTTGCATCGTCGCTTGGGTCATCATTCCGATGTCAAGAAGATCTTGAGCAAGAAACTGGTGACCGGTGCGAAGGTTACTTCAAACCGAACTGCAGATCCGATCTGTGAGCCCTGTCTTGCAGGCAAGCTGAATGCCGCTCCGTTTCCTTCAACTGGACATCGTGCTGCAGCACCTCTTGATTTAATTCACTCTGATCTGAAGGAGTACAAGGTCCTTACCCATGTGGGCTGGAAGTACCGAGTTGCCTTCATTGATGATCATACAAGCTTCAAAGCGGTTTTCCATATGAAGCGCAAGAGTGGTACATTCAATGCATTCAAGGTGTTCAAGGCTCATGCTGAGAACCACTTTTGGTGCAAAATCAAGGCATTGCAGGACGACGAAGGAGGAGAGTACATGTCTAATGAGTTAAAGCTCTACTTGGCTTCAGAAGGCATTGTGCGTCGTCATTTGACGAGGAACCGTCCGCAACAGAATGGGACAGCAGAACGTGCAATTGCATGAAGTGAACCTGCTGCCATCTTTCAAGGTGCTTGCAGTTAATGTCTACTCCGAGTTAGTGGGGGAAGTACTGCTTAGACAACATATACACGGACATAGTAGCCGCCATTTTCTCCTTATAAATGTCCTATATGTTCCTAGACTTTCCCACAATCTCATCTCTAGTACTTATTTATCTCGCGTGCATGGCCACTCTGTTCTCATGGAGGGACCACTCATCTCTTTCAGTCGAGACGGTGCTTTGCTGTTTGAAGCGGATATTGATGAGATGAACCAGGCATATGTAAGAGAGGTGGTTGATTCTCCTTCTGGTTCGGCTCTTGCAGTCGGGACCTTGCCTCTTGATATCAGTCTCTTGCATCGTCGCTTGGGTCACCATTCCGATGTCAAGAAGATCTTGAGCAAGAAACTGGTGACCGGTGCAAAGGTTACTTCAAACCGGACTGCAGATCCGATCTGTGAGCCCTGCCTTGCAGGCAAGCTGAATGCAGCTCCGTTTCTTTCAACTGGACATCGTGCTGCAGCACCTCTTGATTTAATTCACTCTGATCTGAAGGAGTACAAGGTCTTCACCCGTGAGGGCTGGAAACACCGAGTTGCCTTCATTGATGATCATACAAGCTTCAAAGCGGTTTTCCATATGAAGCGCAAGAGTGGTACATTCAATGCATTCAAGGTGTTCAAGGCTTATGCTGAGAATCACTTTGGGTGCAAAATCAAGGTGTTGCAGGACGACGAAGGAGGAGAGTACATGTCTAATGAGTTCAAGCTCTACTTGGCTTTAGAAGGCATTGTGCGTCGTCATTCGACGAGAAACCGTCCGCAACAGAACGGGACAGCAGAACGTGCAAATCGCACTATTGATGAGTACACAACGGCAATGTTGCATGAAACGAACCTGCCGCCATCCTTCAAGGCACTTGCAGTTAACACATATATTCATGTTGCAAACATGCATCCATCGTCTCACATACCAGAGCATACTACTCCTCATGGGCTTTGGTTTCAGCAGAAGCCTGATGTGTCCCACCTTCGGGTGTGGGGCTGCCTTGCATATGTGCATGTGCAAAAGGATAAGAGGGATGCTTCTGGGATTCATTTCCAGAAGTGTATCTTTGTGGGTTATCCTACTGAGTACAAAGGATGGTTGTTCTACAATCCTCTGACTAGGAAACTGGTTACATCTGAGTGTGCCGTCTTTGACGAGCGGTATTTCCCTGGGAACAAGCATTGGTGTTACTGCACGACGTTGCTTGCATGGACAGACAATGGAGCATAGACCTGCGGAGGAGTGGTGGAACGTTCCTCCCCTTCCTCCGCATGTTCCTTCGGATTCAGACTTGTTTGATGATGAACTCCTGCAACCAGGCAGTGCTCTTATTATTGTGCACCAAGGCAATGCAACGAACCCGGTGATTCAAGCTGCAAATGTAGCTGCTGTGCATTTGGCTCAGTCGGCGGTTCAATCTGGCAACCCTCCCTCCTACCACGAGGCAATTCGGCGAGCAGATGCTCATCTTTGGGAAGAAGCTGCAGTCTCTGAGATAAACTCTCTTCTGGAGAACTGCACTTGGGATGTTGTTGATGCACCTCCTGGTGTGAAGCCCATTCGATCGCAGTGGGCCTTCATTATCAAGCACACGTCGGACGGCTTTATTGAGCGTTACAAGGCGAGACTCGTCGCAGATGGACGTGGTCAGCGCCATGGGATTGACTATAACAAAGTCTTCTCTCCCATGTTCAAACCTGCGACGCTCCGCATCATCCTCGCTCTTGCTGCTCAGCATGACCATAAGCTTCGTTTCATTGACTTCTCATCTGCATATCTGAATGGTGATCTGGAGGAGGACGTCTACATGACACAGCCCGAAGGATTCCCACAAGGAGAGCGGGGCTAGCTTCTCAAACTGCACAAGTCCCTTTATGGGCTTAAGCAGGCTGGTCGTCAGTGGAGAAGTTGAATGTGAAGCTCCTATCTATGGGCTTCCGCTGTCTCCAGTCTGATCGCTCTTGCTACATCTATTCTGATGGCAAAGTGCGCATCGTCCTCCCTATCTATGTTGATAATAGTGTTATTTCTACGAAGAATGATGCCGATATCGACCGGGTGATTGAGCAACTTGGTTCTTCATTCAAAGTCAAGGATCTTGGTCCCACAGAATGATTGTTGGGGATCAAGGTCGAATGCAACCCTGTGACTGGAGACATCCACCTTTCTCAGCGCCAATATGCGCTGAACATGCTCGAGCAGTATGGCATGTCCGATTGCAAGCCAGTCCGTACTCCAATGGAGCCTGAGTGGATACGCAATGTGCTGTTTGAACTTGGGTACAAAGTGTCCGGTTCATCTCTGTTGCTCATGGACAACCAATCTGCGATTGTGGTGTGCAAAAACCCGGAGCACCATGGTCTATGAAACATCTCGATCTCTATCATTATTGGCCTCGAGACGAGGTGACCAAGGGCTATATCCGAGTTGAGTATGTACCCACTCAGGATCAGCTTGCAGACATCTTAACCAAAGCTCTCCCTCGTTCCACTGTACAATTTCTCCGCTCGCAGATGGGATTACGGGGGAGCTAGGTGAGACTAGTCTCGTCCCGGGGGAGTGTTGGGATCTGTGGTTGGACTCTACTATTCTCATGCTCCAGATCCTATATGATCCTATCCATGATCCTTATGATCCTAGTTGATAGTTATCTGATACTTATCTTGCTTACTGATATCTCAGTCAGCATCAGTCAGCATTACTCAGGCTGACTGATAGCTTACTCAGGACATTACTTATGCTTACTGATACAATATTCCATGGGCGGTGAATCTCTGCCATTGGTATTGTGGGGGAAGATTTCAGAGCTACGTCATGACTTGATGAAGCCATTGCACAATAGATACAAATAAAGTTCTGCTTCCTGCCCTCCTCGACATCCACCGACTCTATAAATGATGACCTCTGAGCTACCTCACACGGTGAACACCAAAACGACTTGCGAAACCTCGGAAGACCTGCAGGGCTACGGACCGGGCTCTTGAAAGTAACGAGATCTGCACGAGGTCTGTTCCGTAGATAAGTAATACCACCATTGACCCAACCTGAATGTCTTCAAAGGGGAAAAAAAGGGACACAATATAGAGCGAAGAGACGGAACAACCCAAGAAGAACAAAAATGGAAAGAAAATAAGCGAGCACACAATCTGATCGTATGTCGTAAAGTTATCGGGAAAGGCCCCGCCAATGCAAGATCCCTAAGGACCAGAAAACGTCGACAAGGGCGTAGAAGGCAATAGGCTACTCTCAGGTCGAGGAAATAATTCGGAAAGTCAAGGCTAGTGACTCTTACAGGTGTTTACAATTTTATTCAGGGACGTTGCAAAGGAAGCATCAAACTCGGTTAGAGATCCAAACTCAGCTGGGAATAAAGGGGAGGATCGGGAAAAGATGATCAGCATAGGAACGCAGTGTGCCCGGACCCAGTAGTGCCTGGGCTCATTACCCGATACGCTCGAAGAAGCAGGGTTGCGCCGTAGAGGCAAGGTGTCTAGGCACAGGAGAGACGAGTAAGCTACAGCTCGGACTTAGTCTTGGTATTATATACTAAATAGTTTTTGTTCAGTTTCACTTGGAGTATAAGCAGGCGAAAATGGGTAACATATATGCGTATGAGGTCTGACAGGAGAAGAGCGAAATATACAAGCGAGAGATAAGTACGTTAACTCGACCAGTAGTCGACTTTCCAAGAGACAGGGTGCTTGTGCAGCTGTGTGCACTAGCAAGAATATTTGGCGAGGGCTAAGTCGCTATCGTACGCCTCCGCCATAATAATTCTGATGTCAGGATTGCGCTCTTCTGCGATGCGACTTTCGAGGAAAATGTCTAGCAAGTGCTCTATGTGCAAGATGTGGTCAAGAGCACCCTCTCGAAGTTTTGGAAGGACGTGTTACACCTAGCAATGTTGTATTCCCCCGTCATAAACTTATCGAACACGACAGCCGTGCAACGGTTTCCACTGTGCCAATCTAGACAGGCCACGTTGGGTACGACTGTAAATAAGGCTGGGAGGTGAGCGCAAGACTCCCAGCAGAGGTCGAGGAGGAGAGTGGTGACGCTGCCAAGAAGACCTACTATGGCCGTGAGGGAGGGCTCAAAGTCCTCGACAGGGACAGTCCAGCACAGAACGCGGACGGCCGGCAGGTGCAGGGACAACACGGCTGCAAGGGTGACATCCTGGACGCCGACCAGCGACAATTTTGTAAGGTGGAGCAAACTGGGCGGGTGGAGAATGGGTGCCACCGAAGGGAAACACTCCAACCCTTCCAACTGCAACGCGTCAAGCTTGGGCAAGGCCAGGAGGAAGGCGAAGAAAAACTCCTCGACAGTAAGCTGATAGAGGTAGAGGAGGTGAGTGGGGCGAACTTTGCGCAAGCTGGCGTACGCGGGGTTGGAACCAAGGCGGAAGGTATTGTCGAACTCGATGTAACGCCACTGAGGGGCCACACCTTTAGAGAGTACGGGGAGGCAGGACACAAGCCGTTGGGACATGAGAGAGGGTGGCATTAGGTCGAGGAAGAAGGTGCGAAGGACAGGAGCAGGGGACCGGCACAGCATTCTGAGCAGCTTCAAGGAGACGGAGGCAGAGCTGATACAGGTGAAGTCGAGGTTTTCGCAACGCGGGAGGAAGTCTGAGACGAGGGTTGACAGCAAGTTGAGCACGCCATGAGCGTCTACAGCGGGCTGACTCCAGAATATGGCGACAGTGAGCGGCACAGAGCTACTGCAGAGGAGGCCCAACCGAGCTCACGCCACTACGGTCTGGGCGTCAACATACACCAAGGACCAAAAAGCGGGATCACTGAGGCCCGTGCTGCGCCAATGCTTGGACACAGCACAGACCACGTCACGCCTATGAACCGCAACTGCAGGCGTCTGATCGAAGTCATCCATAGAGTGGCAGAATACAGTGCAGAGGATTTCCGCAGGGAAAAAGAGCTGATGTTGGCTGAACGATATGGGATGAGTGACAACCGCCAAATAACTAGAAAATGACTTACTGCAGGGCACAGTTGCAACAAGGGACATCGGGCAAGTACTAGGGCGCAGGAGGATGGAGGAAGAGGTAGAAACCGAGTCGTAAAAAAAAGATTTGAGTGTGGAGAGGTCACGCCTATGTGACGTACAAATGTACCGAATCACGAGACAATAAACGGGCGGAGCGCATAGCATGCAGCTCAACGATATAGTACTCAAAAAATCAAAGGAATAAATACGAGGGAGGACTCAAAGCAGGATGCCGGAATTGGGTGAGTCGGAACTCGGAAATGTGAATGTCGGAGCTCGGATAATCGGAACTCGTATTCACTGAGACGACATTTGGGAAACCCAGGGTATAAAGGTAACATGGAAGCTGTCAGGAGGAAAAACTACAAGGAGGCTAGATAAGGTAAGACTGGAAGGGAGAAAGTTCGCGACATTGGTTTGCAGCCACTCAAAGCGCTCCGTAATATCCTGCCGAAGAGGCCCGAAATAACTGCAAGGACTGACAACGACGCGACGCAGGGTAGGTGTCGCATTGCCGCAGTCAAAGTTTTTGGCGAGCTTCATCACGGTAGATGTGTGGACACAGGGCAAATGCAACGTGTGGAGCTTGGGGAACAGCACATCACCAAGACCCTCTAAAGAGGACGAGGCAACACGCAAAAGATCCTTGACGAACTTGGGGTATGTCTCACGCACATCAAGGCACTATAAACTGGGTAAGAGGGAAAAGGGGTTGTCGGCCGTAAAATTATGAAATCGAACACCAGAACCGCGAGTTCGAGGGTTGATCACGGTGAGGTGGGTTACAGAAGCAAGGGCGGGTAGAGGCACAGTAAGCGACAATGTAAGAGACTGATATTGAGAGGCAAGGTTCCGACTGCAAGAGCTGAACCAGAAGGAGAATCAACCACCTCTCTTACATATGCCTGGTTCCTCTCATCAATATCCGCTTCAAACAGCAAAGCACCGTCTCGACTGAAAGAGATGAGTGATCCTTCCATGAGAACAGAGTAGCCATGCACGCAAGATAAATAAGTACTAGAGATGAGATTGTGTGAAAGTCGAGGAACATATAGGACATTTGTAAGGAGAAGATAGCGGCCACTATGTCCGTGTATATGTTGTCTAAGCAGTACTTCCCCCACCAACTCGGAGTAGACAATAACTCCGTTTGCAACGGAGATTGGAACCTGTGTGGGCGGGCATTCAACAAGCGCTTACGACGAGGAGTCATGTACGAAGTGGTGCCTGAGTCTGAATTCCAACATTCGTCAGCAAATAATGAATCAGAGTGAGCGAGAAGACTTGCATTAGGCACAATATAAGACTTTGCTCCTGCAGGACGCGGTTTTCCAATGAGGTCCAAGAACTTGAAGCATTGGAGGAGCATGTGGCCTGTCTTGCCACAAGCTGCACACTTCTCAGCGGGCAGTGAAGGAGCAGCAAGAGCAACAGCAGGCGATGAGGGTGGATTCGAGGAAGGGATGGTTGTGGCCATGGCTAGGCCGGAGAGAGGGCTAACTTGACTGGTGTCACCCTCCTGATGCGCAGTCCTAAATGCCTGATGATTGGCATAGGCCTGCTCAATGTCCTTTACTTTGAGATCGTCCGGAGACTGCTCAAATGGTGCTTTGAGGACAGAGTAGTTCGGGTCATCAGGAAGGGCCATGAGAAGAACCACTGCTTGCAGTTCCTCATCAGCGTTATTCAGAGTAAAGGTCTTAGGCCTAGACTCCTTCAAAAGACGCATAGCAGATGAGACACGACCAGTGAGGGACAAGAGCGTCTCATCCTCCCGAAGATGGATGGAGGTGAGTGTCTTATAGGCATTGAAGCGAGCTCCAGCCTTTCTTGGAGCAAAGATGGTCTCCAAGTGTTCCCACAAAGCTTTGGGGTCGTCCTCATGCTGCTTGACAAGGGGCTTAACATCTTTGGACAGCATGCCCCAGAGGATGCCAGCACACTTCCCAGTGGCCACAGCATCCGAAGATGCTTTGAGACAGCAGTCAAAAACCTCCTTGCGTCGCAAGTAGGCTTTAGCATCACTCCTCCACTCAGAGAAGAGCGCCTCTTTCGAGAGTATAGGGATAATAGAGTGACTGTCTGAGTCGGACATAATGCACCCAACTGTGTGTGTGAAGAAAAGGTAGGTAATAAAAGAGTCTGTTGAGAGATGTAAGTATGCAAAGCTAATTCTAATGAACACCCAGCTGTAAAGCACTTGGTGTTCCTATTTACAAAGCTCACACATACACAGAAAGGGCAGGATGGATGAGAATCTCAGATGAAGACTTTACAGGCCGGGGCCCATAACCTGTTAGAACAGGCAGCACAGAGGTCTGGGTCAACAGTAAGGAACTCTGTTAGATGAACATGAGAAGAGAACACACCTGGGTCAACAGTAAGAAACTGAGGACCCAGGATGACCATGGTTTGCATTGGTATAGGCAAGAAAGGAAGGGACTGAGGAAGAGGATTTGGAGTAGGTGGGACCGTAATCAAGGGTGGCCTTGATGTAGCGCATTAGATGTTTTACAGCTTTCCAATAGAGGATTAAGAGGGTAAGCAATGTCCGGACGAGTTTGGTTTGAAAGATAAAGCAGAGAGCCTACAGAAGACAAGTAGACACCGCAATACTTCCTAGCATCTTCCTCTGTCTTGGCACCCATGTCTTTAGTCACTATAAGATCAGGCTCCATTGGAGTACTGACTGGCTTGCAATCTGACATACCATACTGCTCAAGCATGTTCAGCGCATATTGGCGCTGAGAGAGGTGGATGTCTCCAGTCACGGGGTTGCGCTCGACCTTGATTCCCAACAACCATTCTGTGGGACCAAGATCCTTGACTTTGAATGAAGAGCCAGGTAACAAGATGGTCCTTGAAGGTACTCTTGATGACCTGATGCAGCAAGTCCGAGCATATGAGCTCATGGATGTCGGCCCGTGGGAAGCCATTGGTGAAAGGCTGCACGACGATGAGCAAGGTGTAAAAGGAGCGAAGAGGAACATACCACAACATCGCCCCGAATACCGTAGTCGTCCCACAAGATCCCGGGATCGAAGCACATTATGAGTGCTTCGGTTTTCGTCTTGGTGCGTAGACGGGCATCTTCTGCATCCCCGTCATCAAGCTGGTCAGGATGAGCTTCGCATCTACACAAGACTTGTTAGCACAGCACAGAGGTCTGGGTCAACAGTAAGAAACTCTGTTAGATGCATGTAAGAAGAGAACACACCTGGGTCAACAGTAAGAAACTGAGGACCCAGGACGATGCTAAGCTACTTATATAGCTACTGGAACAATAGAGAAGGTAGAACAATAAGGACAATAAGAAGGAGAGAGATAATAAGATCTCTACCACTACAATAAGATCACTATCTAAACAATAAGAACAATAGAGACAATAAGATGGATGTCAACATAATAAGATCATGTATCAGATAGGATCATATAGGATCAGGAGCATGAGAATAGTAGAGTCCAACCACTGATCCCAACAAGACTGTCGTGAGCAACGGGAGGTATGCCCAGCGTAATATTACGCACTTTGGACACCAATTCTGGACGATACCCAGAATCCAGACTTGCTCTGGGTAGTCCGCGATGTACGGACCAAGGCCGTAGATGACCCGATGAAATGGCTGTCAGGGCAGCGTACAATATCGGGTGTTGTCATGTATTGCTTCAGCGGCTCGAAGATGTGCGCTAGGCTGGTATGATACATTTGCAGACGAATTTTTGATATACCAGCTTCTTTCGATGTTTTTTGCTCGCTAAGGTGGAGAAAAGGTTAGCACTGGATTGGGAGCACAACACACTCTTGGGAATTGCCAGGAAAGCAGCTGGAAGCACACCATTGCCATGCGCACGGCAAGCGGTGCCGGTGAGAACACCTGGTGAGATGTATACCGGGTGGTATTATTGGTGGCCGGTCACGACCGAGACAGTCATTTTATCGCTCCCTGCAACGGCAGCAACGAGTTATGAGATCCTGGAAGTCAAGGTCAGTACATGCATCAGCGCCAGAAGAGAAAACTCACTGCCTACTTCCAAGCCCAGTCTCCTGACATTAGGTTTGACCAGACTCGATGCCCGCAATGGTTAAATTGACGGTACGGCGTGTAGTCGACTTTGTCCTTGAAGGTAGACGTGCTGAGCTACTCATGAAGCAGTTTCCGAGTCGCGCACGCAAAGCTCATATGTTTGAGTCATCCAGCGCGTGTTCCTGGTGGTAGCAGGCCGGTGTAACGAATGTGGTGGATTTTCCAGGGTACCCCGTTGTCACGGATGCGATTAATGTCGGCGTACAGCTGCTTCGCACTCTCCCATTGAGCTGAGCCACCGGATTTGTGAAGAGAGGCTGTCCAGATATCGAGGGCAGTATTAAGATTGCCCTCCGAGGCCTGCAGCTCCACAAACTGGAACTCGGTGAATGCAAAGGCCGCTCACAAGGAAAAAGGCTCCCAAGCATTGGGGTCCTGACCGTCTTGTAGAGGAAGCGGGGGAGGCAGTGGCGGTGTATAAGGCGACGAGAAGTTGCCTTTAGCATTGCAGGAGAGTGCTGAGAAAGTTGGATTAGTGTCTTTAATACCATTAACATCAAAAGACTTGCCATTTGCGAGCGGATAATAGTGTTAGAACAGGCAGCACAGAGGTCTGGGTCAACAGTAAGAAACTCTGTTAGATGAATGTGAGAAGAGAACACACCTGGGTCAACAGTAAGAAACTGAGGACCCAGGATAGAACTCGGATCTGGAGCATGAGAATAGTAGAGTCCAACCACATCCCAACACTCCCCCGGGACGAGACTAGTCTCACCTAGCTCCCCCGTAATCCCATCTGCGAGCGGAGAAATTGCACAGTGGAACGAGGGAGAGCTTTGGTTAAGATGTCCGCAAGCTGATCCTGAGTGGGTACATACTCAACTCGGATATAGCCCTTGGTTACCTCGTCTCGAAGCCAACGACCATGGTGCTCCGGGTTTTTGCACACCACAATCGCAGATTGGTTGTCCATAAGCAACAGAGATGAACCGGACACTTTGTACCCAAGCTCAAACAGCACATTGCGTATCCACTTAATCTCCTTTCCAGCATCCACACCGGCAATGTATTCTGCCTCGGTGGTGGAGAGAGAGACAGTGGTCTGCAGCTGCTCCGCCAGCTGACTGGTGCACCATTCATCATGACCAAGTACCCACCAGTGCTCTTCCCAGACTCCTTGCAACCACCATGGTTTGCATCTGTGTAGGTAAGGAAGGAAGGGACTGAGGAAGAGGACTTGGAGTAGGTAGGACCATAGTCAAGGGTGCCTTGATATAGCGCATTAGATGCTTTACAGCCTTCCAATGGGCTTCACCAGGATTGCTGTTGAAGCGGGCAAGAACACCGACAGGATAGGCAATGTCCAGACGAGTTTGGTTCGAAAGATAAAGCAGAGAGCCAACAGCGGACAAGTAGACACCACAATACATCCTAGCCTCTTCCTCCGTCTTTGCACCCATGTCCTTAGTCAAGATAAGACCAGGCTCCATTGGAGTACTGACTGGCTTGCAATCGGACATGCCATACTGCTCAAGCATGTTCAGCGCATATTGGCGCTGAGAGAGATGGATGTCTCCAGTCACGGGGTTGCATTCGACCTTGATTCCCAACAACCATTCTGTGGGACCAAGATCCTTGACTTTGAATGAAGAGCCAAGTTGTGCAATCACCCGGTCGATATCAGCATCATTCTTCGCAGAAATAACACCATCATCAACATAGATAGGGAGGGTGATGCGCACTTTGTTGGGATCTGTGGTTGGACTCTACTATTCTCATGCTCCAGATCCTATATGATCCTATCCATGATCCTTATGATCCTAGTTGATACTTATCTGATACTTATCTTGCTTACTGATATCTCAGTCAGCATCAGTCAGCATTACTCATGCTGACTGATAGCTTACTCAGGACATTACTTATGCTTACTGATACTGCTTACTTATACAATGTAGATAACTATATAAGTAGCCTAGTTCTATCCTGGGTCCTCAGTTTCTTACTGTTGACCCAGGTGTGTTCTCTTCTCACATTCATCTAACAGAGTTTCTTACTGTTGACCCAGACCTCTGTGCTGCCTGTTCAAACACACTTTGCCATCAGAGTAGATGTAGCAAGAGCGATCAGACTGGAGACAACGGAAGCCCATAGATAGGAGCGTCGCATTCAGCTTCTTGTTCCACTGACGACCAGCCTGCTTAAGCCCATAAAGAGACTTGTGCAGTTTGAGAAGCTGGCCCCGCTCTCCTTGTGGGAATCCTTCGGGCTGTGTCATATAGACGTCCTCCTCCAGATCACCATTCAGATATGCAGATGAGAAGTCAATGGAACAGAGCTTATGATCATACTGAGCAGCAAGAGCAAGGATGATGCAGAGTGTTGCAGGTTTGAACGTTGGGGAGAAGACCTCATTATTGTCAATCCCATAGCGCTGACCACGTCCATCTACAACGAGTCTCGCCTTGTAACGCTCAATGGAGCCGTCCGACTTGTGCTTGATGATGAAGACCCACTGCGATCGAATGGGCTTCATACCAGGAGGTGCATCAACAACATCCCAAGTGCAGTTCTCCAGAAGAGAGTTTATCTCGGAGACTGCAGCTTCTTCCCAAAGATGAGCATCTGCTCGCCGAAGTGCCTCGTGGTAGGAGCGAGGATTGCCGGGTTGAACTGCCGACTGGGCCAAATGCACAGCAGCTACATGTACAGCTTGCAGCACAGGGTTGGTCGGATTGCCTTGGTGCGCAATGATAAGAGCACTGCCTGGTTGCAGGAGGAGTTCATCATCGGACGAGTCCGAATCCGAAGGAACATGCGGAGGAGGAAGGCGAGGAACTTTCCACCACTCCCCCGCAGGTCTATGCTCCGTTGTCTGTCCATGCAAGCGGTGTCGTGCAGCAACACCAATGGGTAATGGTTGAGGTGATGCGTCTCGACTGAAAGAGATGAGTGATGCCTCCATGAGAACAGAGTAGCTATGCACACGAGATAAATAAGTACTAGAGATGAGATTGTGTGAAAGTCAAGGAACATATAGGACATTTGTAAGGAGAAGATGGCGGCCACTATGTCCGTGTATATGTGGTCTAAGCAGTATGTACTTCCCCCACCAACTCGGAGTGGACAACAACTCCGTTTGCGACTGAGATTGGAACCCTGTGTGGGCGGGCATTCAATAAGCGCTCACGATGAGAGGTCATGTGCGAAGTGGCGCCTGAGTCTGAATTCCAACGTTCGTCAGCAAGTGGTGAATCAGAGTGAGCGAGAAGACTTGCATTAGGCGCAACATAAGACTTTGCCCCCGCAGGACGCGGTTTTCCAATGAGGTCCAAGAACTTGAAGCATTGGAGGAGCATGTGGCCTGTCTTACCGCAAGCTGCACACTTCTCAGCGGGCAGCGGAGGAGCAGCAAGAGCAACAGCAGGGGATGAGGGTGGATTCAAGGAAGGGATGGTTGTGGCCATGGCTAGGCCGGAGAGAGGGCTAACTTGACTGGTGTCACCCTCCTGATGTGCAGTCCTAAATGCCTGATGATTGGCATAGGCCTGCTCAATGTCCTTTACTTTGAGATCGTCCGGAGACTGCTCAAATGGTGCTTTGAGGACAGACTAGTTGGGGTCATTAGGAAGGGCCATGAGAAGAACCACTGCTTGCAGTTCCTCATCGGCATTCTCCAGAGTAAAGGTCGTAGGCCTAGACTCCTTCAAAAGACGGATAGCAGATGAAATATGACCAGTGAGGGACAAGAGTGTGGAGGTGAGCGTTTTATAGGCATTGAAGCAAGCTCCAGCCTTTCTTGGAGCAAAGAGTGACTCCAAGTGGTCCCACAAAGCTTCAGGGTCGTCCTCAAAATGCTTGACAAGGGGCTTAACATCTTTCCACAGCATGCCCCAGAGGATGCCAGCACACTTCTCGTTGGCCACAGTATCTGTAGATGCTGCGAGACAGCAGCCAAACACCTCCTTGCGTCGCAAGTAGGCTTTAGCATCACTCCTCCACTCAGAGAAGAGCGCCTCTTTCGAGAATATTGTTGGAAAATGGCTGAACCCAGATTCGAACCGGGGACCTCTAAGTGATTGCGCCACCAGTGCTCTTACCAACTGAGCTATTCGGCCGATAGTGTGCAAGGAACAAATCCATACTGCAACAAATATAGGGATAATAGAGTGACTGTCTGAGTCGGACATAATGCACTCAACTGTGAAGAAGAGGTAGGTAATAAAAGAGTCCGTGAGGAGATATAAGTATCCAAAGCTAATTCTACTGAACACCCAGTTGTAAGGCACTTGGGCCCTAACCCCAGAATCAACAGATTGAGTACTGTTTGTTGTCTAGTGGATTAAAGACTACCTCACACAAGAGGATTCGTCCCAACAGTTTATAAAGCTCATACACACACAGAAAGGGCAGGATGAATGAAGACTTTAAAGGTCGGGGCCCATAATCTGTTAGAACAGGCAGCACAGAGGTCTGGGAAACTGAGGACTCAGGATACAACTACACTACTTATATAGCTACTGGAACATGTATCAGATAGGATCATATAGGATCAGGAGCATGAGAATAGTAGAATCCAAACCACTGATCCCAACAGAAACATCTGCATCTTGTTGTTGCCACTCCAGGTGAGCGGGACGTCGTTGGAGGGATTGGATGCATTGACAGTGGCTACAGCACAATCTTGGTCAAATTTGCCCGCAGACACATCGACAAGGTTTGCCTTGTTCTAATGTATTGCCACGAGTACGTGAACTGAGATAGCTGTGGTCACAATGTGTTCACTATTCAACAACTTTCCATAATGAGCTCGCCATTCTGGTCTGACAAAATTTAACCTGTCAAGTTTACTGACCCATGTAACTGAATTTGCACGTATGAATGAATGAAGACAGCGGGCGAGCCGCAGTACTCCGTCCAGTGGTAAAGTTAGAACGTGTGCCACGCTAGTAAGAGTGTCAGGAACAGCAATCATGCTGATCATGAGGCTTACATTGGTGATCTTGGCCTTGAGTGCAGGGCGGGTGAGCAAGTAAGTAAGATGAGATAAACTGTGAATTGTGGATACAAACCTGTCCGATCTGACACGCCTCGTTGGACTTTGAAAAGCAAAGATTAATTCAAGAGGCTCAGTGATATAAGACAGATTATACGAAGGGCGAGGCCGACACCAGTAAGTCCCCTTACCGATGTCTGAATGCCACTAATGTTTATTCCTCTTAGTTGTTTTCCAGCGTTCTTGCAACACCCACCAAGATCCCGAGAAGCGACCGGTGGAGGTCGTTCCTGACACTTTGGTCAACAATGTGTGCCTGCTAGCGGACAATCTTTATGTGAGTACTGTTGCTGCCGCATTTAAGTCCTTCTCTGACTTGTTTAACAGGCTCCTTGCACCTGCAGTCAATATGCTGTTCGGCACGTTGACTGCATTTTCCGTGGAATTGGCAAGATGTACTACGGGTGCTGGTCAAAGAAGATCTGCTGTTTGTTCTCCTCAAACGACCACATCCTTATACAGCAACATGAAGCTCTGGCTTCCTTTGGTTTCCTCGGTACTGCCCGGAAGTCTTTCGACTCCGTTTTGGTGCATTTACTGATTCATATATCCATTGTAGCCATCCGTATTCAAATGCACAAGATGGTCAATCTCCGGGTCAATCTCCGGCTCAACCTTGACATCCTCTGGCAGCTCTCTTCGCTGTGCACAGAACGAGTACATTGACTCCGTGTTGGACCTCATCTATCTCCGCTTTCAGGCTGAAGAGGTACTCCGCTTAGGGGATTTCGCCAATCAGTTTGAGGCTGTCTCTGCGCTCCACAATTTCTTCAACGCGTACGAGATCGCCAAGTGCAGTGCCCGCGAGCAGTTCCTCGTGACCCATCCTCCATAGGATGTGCATTACTGCTCCGCCAACAATGGTTCTCCTGATGTTGACCAGCCCTACTACTTTGATGGTGCTGCTGACAATGCCCACTTCGACACCTCACACAGATGGACAGCAACTCCGCAATCCGGGATCCGACCTCTGCATATTTCCCTTCTACCGCACCATCCTGCACACCTCCGGAAGCCGCTGCACCGTTCGCCAAGGAGTTTGAGCACATGCAACGTGAGAAAGCTGAGAAAGCTTCTCACCAGCCTGCCGCTCCTCCTAGTGCTGCTTCCAGTTTACGCCAGGTGATTCCTCTAAGACTGGCGACACCTTCGTCTCGTGCCCCTGGCCCTGCCTCAGAAGCACCCAGACATTATTTGCCGATGGGGTTGTCCGCAGAAATTCGTAACCGATAATGCACCACAATTCATTGCAGCAGTAGAATGGTTGAAAGAGAAGTACGGCATACCGAATATACAGGTATCCTCCTATAACTCCCAAGGCAATGGTAAAATTGAAAACGGGCATTTCATGACAAGCGCTGTACAAAGCAACCGGTGGGAACCCTTCCAAATGGTTTTGGTTCTTTCATCTGGTACTTTGGTCGGACCGAATAACCATCAGGAAAGGCCTAGGTTGTTCACCATACTTTATGGTTACCGGAGCACATCCTATATTACCGTTAGATGTGGAAGAAGCGACCTGGTTAGTAGAATTACCTGGACAGGTATTAATGGACTCTGAATTAATCGGTTATCGAGCACAAGCACTAGCGAAGCATGTACAACATGTTTTAGCCATGCGCGCTAGGGTAGACCACAACAAGCGAGTGTCAGTACGAAAGTATGAGCGGGTTCATGAGAACACTATCAAAAACTATGACTTTGCCCCAGGCACGCGTCACCAGAAAAGTTTGAATACGGTGGACTGACCGAAGAGACACCGACTCAACTCCTCCTGACTTGGACATCGCCGCAGCGCCAGCAAAGCGGATCAATGAGGCGAGTGCTTCCCACTTACTGCCCCATCCCACTCACATGTTTCTAGCTTGTCGTCTTCTTGTTGGATGGGTCGGACGACGATGATACCCCGATTTGAGCTCCAGCACCTGTGTCGCGCCCTGTTCCCAAGACACGGCGGCTGATGTGAAGGGATTACCGGCACTTGTGGCTCCGACGTGGGACTCGCATATCCTGCTGGCGATGTACCGTGATCTGGCCTGCTCTACGGACCCCATGTCTTTTACTGCGTCCGGTGATAGCACCGCTTCTCAGGATGCCGTGGTCCAGGCAGTATGCAGGTTGTCGACAAAGTTCACCCCGGGAATACATTACCCAAGCTTGTTTGGGGTGATAGAATATTCAGTCGGGTACGTCTTGGCTTCCTCACTGGATTTGTCAATAACCATTCTCTTTAGATCGTATCTCGCATTCGCGAGCGTCAGAGCCTCATGGTGCAAGCAGGTGTTAACGTCGTCAATGTTAGAACAGGCAGCACAGAGGTCTGGGTCAACAGTAAGAAACTCTGTTAGATGAATGTGAGAAGAGAACACACCTGGGTCAACAGTAAGAAACTGAGGACCCAGGATATAACTGGGCTACTTATAGAAACTCCTACATCTTCCCCCCCACCTTCTGACTGATGCTGACTGAGATATCAGTAAGCAAGATAAGTATCAGATAAGTATCAACTAGGATCATAAGGATCATGGCTAGGATCATATAGGATCTGGAGCATGAGAATAGTAGAGTCCAACCACAGATCCCAACACTCCCCCGGGACGAGACTAGTCTCGCCTAGCTCCCCCGTAATCCCATCTGCGAGCGGAGAAATTGCACAGTGGAACGAGGGAGAGCTTTGGTTAAGATGTCCGCAAGCTGATCCTGAGTGGGTACATACTCAACTCGGATATAGCCCTTGGTTACCTCGTCTCGAAGCCAATAATGACAGAGATCGAGATGTTTCATACGACCATGGTGCTCCGGGTTTTTGCACACCACAATCGCAGATTGGTTGTCCATAAGCAACAGAGATGAACCGGACACTTTGTACCCAAGCTCAAACAGCACATTGCGTATCCACTTAATCTCCTTTCCAGCATCCACACCGGCAATGTATTCTGCCTCGGTGGTGGAGAGAGAGACAGTGGTCTGCAGCTTGCTCCGCCAGCTGACTGGTGCACCATTCATCATGACCAAGTACCCGCCAGTGCTCTTCCCAGAGTCCTTGCAACCACCATGGTTTGCATCTGTGTAGGTAAGGAAGGAAGGAACTGAGGAAGAGGACTTGGAGTAGGTAGGACCATAGTCAAGGGTGCCCTTGATATAGCGCATTAGATGCTTTACAGCCTTCCAATGGGCTTCACCAGGATTGCTATTGAAGCGGGCAAGAACACCGACAGGATAGGCAATGTCCAGACGAGTTTGGTTCGAAAGATAAAGCAGAGAGCCAACAGCGGACAAGTAGACACCACGATACATCCTAGCCTCCTCCTCCGTTTTTGCACCCATATCCTTAGTCAAGATAAGACCAGGCTCCATTGGAGTACTGACTGGCTTGCAATCGGACATGCCATACTGCTCAAGCATGTTCAGCGCATATTGGCGCTGAGAGAGATGGATGTCTCCAGTCACAGGGTTGCGTTCGACCTTAATTCCCAACAACCATTCTGTGGGACCAAGATCCTTGACTTTAAATGAAGAGCCAAGTTGTGCAATCACCCGGTCGATATCGGCATCATTCTTCGCAGAAATAACACCATCATCAACATAGATAGGGAGGATGATGCGCACTTTGCCATCAGAGTAGATGTAGCAAGAGCGATCAGACTGGAGACAACGGAAGCCCATAGATAGGAGCTTCGCATTCAGCTTCTTGTTCCACTGACGACCAGCCTGCTTAAGCCCATAAAGGGACTTGTGCAGTTTGAGAAGCTGGCCCCGCTCTCCTTGTGGGAATCCTTCGGGCTGTGTCATATAGACGTCCTCCTCCAGATCACCATTCAGATATGCAGATGAGAAGTCAATGGAACAGAGCTTATGATCATGCTGAGCAGCAAGAGCAAGGATGATGCGGAGTGTTGCAGGTTTGAACGTTGGGGAGAAGACCTCATTATAGTCAATCCCATGGCGCTGACCACGTCCATCTGCGACGAGTCTCGCCTTGTAACGCTCAATAGAGCCGTCCGACTTGTGCTTGATAATGAAGACCCACTGCGACCGAATGGGCTTCACACCAGGAGGTGCATCAACAACATCCCAAGTGCAGTTCTCCAGAAGAGAATTTATCTCGGAGACTGCGGCTTCTTCCCAAAGATGAGCATCTGCTCGCCGAAGTGCCTCGTGGTAGGAGCGAGGATTGCCGGATTGAACTGCCAACTGGGCCAAATGCACAGCAGCTACATGTGCAGCTTGCAGCACAGGGTTGGTCGGATTGCCTTGGTGCGCAATGATAAGAGCACTACCTGGTTGCAGGAGGTGCTCGATGAACACCAGAATTGTCCTTGTCATCTCCCCCGTCATCGCGCACAACTTGCAGCTTGAACGGAGGCAGAACAACAGAATCGGACGCTGGAGACCCGGGACATAGCTTCAGCATCTCTGGCTTGTTCCCGGGGAAATACCGCTCGTCAAAGACGGCGCGCTCAGATGTAACCAGTTTCCTAGTCACAGGATTGTAGAACAACCATCCTTTGTACTCAGTAGGATAACCCACAAAGATACACTTCTGGAAATGAATCCCAGAAGCATCCCTCTTATCCTTTTGCACATGCACATATGCAAGGCAGCCCCACACCCGAAGGTGGGACACATCCGGCTTCTCCTTAAACCAAAGCTCATGAGGAGTAGTATCCTCTGGTATGTGAGACGATGGATGCATGTTTGCCACATGAATATATGCGTTAACTGCCAGTGCCTTGAAAGATGGCGGCAGGTTCGCTTCATGCAACATTGCCGTTGTGTACTCATCAATAGTGCGATTTGCACGTTCTGCTGTCCCGTTCTGTTGCGGACGGTTTCTCGTCGAATGACGACGCACAATGCCTTCTGAAGCCAAGTAGAGCTTGAATTCATTAGACATGTACTCTCCTCCTTCGTCGTCCTGTAACGCCTTGATTTTGCACCCAAAGTGATTCTCAGCATAAGCCTTGAACACCTTGAATGCATTGAATGTACCACTCTTGCGCTTCATATGGAAAACCGCTTTGAAGCTTGTATGATCATCAATGAAGGCAACTCGGTGTTTCCAGCCCTCACGGGTGAAGACCTTGTACTCCTTCAGATCAGAGTGAATTAAATCAAGAGGTGCTGCAGCACGATGTCCAGTTGAAGGAAACGGAGCCGCATTCAGCTTGCCTGCAAGGCAGGGCTCACAGATCGGATCTGCAGTCCGGTTTGAAGTAACCTTCGCACCAGTCACTAGTTTCTTGCTCAAGATCTTCTTAACATCGGAATGGTGACCCAAGCGACGATGCAAGAGACTGATATCTAGAGGCAAAGTTCCGACTGCAAGAGCTGAACCAGAAGGAGAATTAACCACCTCTCTTACATATGCCTGGTTCCTCTCATCAATATCTGCTTCAAACAGCAAAGCACCGTCTCGACTGAAAGAGATGAGTGATCCCTCCATGAGAACAGAGTAGCCATGCATGCGAGATAAATAAGTACTAGAGATGAGATTGTGTGAAAGTCGAGGAACATATAGGACATTTGTAAGGAGAAGATAGCGGCCACTATGTCCGTGTATATGTGGTTTAAGCAGTACTTCCCCCACCAACTCGGAGTAGACAATAACTCCGTTTACAACTAAGATTGGAACCCTGTGTGGGCGGGCATTCAGCAAGCGCTCACGATGAGGGGTCATGTGCGAAGTGGTGCCTGAGTCTGAATTCCAACGTTCGTCAGCAAGTGGTGAATCAGAGTGAGCGAGAAGACTTGCATTAGGCGCAACATAAGACTTTGCCCCCGCAGGACGCGGTTTTCCAATGAGGTCCAAGAACTTGAAGCATTGGAGGAGCATGTGGCCTGTCTTGCCGCAAGCTGCACACTTCTCAGCGGGCAGCGGAGGAGCAGCAAGAGCAACAGCAGGGGATGAGGGTGGATTCAAGGAAGGGATGGTTGTGGCCATGGCTAGGCCGGAGAGAGGGCTAACTTGACTGGTGTCACCCTCCTGATGCGCAGTCCTAAATGCCTGATGATTGGCCCTGCTCAATGTCCTTTACTTTGAGATTGTCCGGAGACTGCTCAAATGGTGCTTTGAGGACAGAGTAGTTCGGGTCATCAGGAAGGGCCATGAGAAGAACCACTGCTTGCAGTTCCTCATCAGCGTTATTCAGAGTAAAGGTCTTAGGCCTAGACTCCTTCAAAAGACGCATAGCAGATGAGACACGACCAGTGAGGGACAAGAGCGTCTCATCCTCCCGAAGATGGATGGAGGTGAGTGTCTTATAGGCATTGAAGCGAGCTCCAGCCTTTCTTGGAGCAAAGATGGTCTCCAAGTGTTCCCACAAAGCTTTGGGGTCGTCCTCATGCTGCTTGACAAGGGGCTTAACATCTTTGGACAGCATGCCCCAGAGGATGCCAGCACACTTCCCAGTGGCCACAGCATCCGAAGATGCTTTGAGACAGCAGTCAAAAACCTCCTTGCGTCGCAAGTAGGCTTTAGCATCACTCCTCCACTCAGAGAAGAGCGCCTCTTTCGAGAGTATAGGGATAATAGAGTGACTGTCTGAGTCGGACATAATGCACCCAACTGTGTGTGTGAAGAAGAGGTAGGTAATAAAAGAGTCCGTGAGGAGATGTAAGTATGCAAAGCTAATTCTACTGAACACCCAGTTGTAAGGCACTTGGGCCCTAACCCCAGAATCAACGGATTGACTACCGTTTGTTGCCTGGTGGATTAAAGACTACCTCGCAAAAGAGGATTCGTCCTAACAGTTGGTGTTCCTATTTACAAAGCTCACACACACACAGAAAGGGCAGGATGGATGAGAATCTCAGATGAAGACTTTAAAGGCCGGGGCCCATAACCTGTTAGAACAGGCAGCACAGAGGTCTGGGTCAACAGTAAGAAACTCTGTTAGATGAATGTGAGAAGAGAACACACCTGGGTCAACAGTAAGAAACTGAGGACCCAGGATATAACTAGGCTACTTATATAGTTATCTACATTGTATAAGTAAGCAGTATCAGTAAGCATAAGTAATGTCCTGAGTAAGCTATCAGTCAGCATGAGTAATGCTGACTGATGCTGACTAAGATATCAGTAAGCAAGATAAGTATCAGATAAGTATCAACTAGGATCATAAGGATCATGGATAGGATCATATAGGATCTGGAGCATGAGAATAGTAGAGTCCAACCACAGATCCCAACAGTCAATACCTTTTTCCAGGCCAAGAAGTATATCGGCAATCCTGTTGCGATACGTGAGTATGCCAGATGCACCATCTGTGTTGACAGTCCCGCGTTCTGGAAGGAGTCTACCCCTTGCAGCTCGCCCCGAAACCCCAAAGCACCCGGCTACATTGTACGTGAATAACAGAAATGTGATCTTTACTCACCACTTTCCGCTAGCCGGCTGACAGTTACATGGAATCTCCAATAATACTCAGCGCCGCTTCAGATTTCCTCAAGACTGCCCAATTCACCATCCCCGAAGCAAATGCTGACGGCTCTTTCGATTCCAGCAAGTTGCCGACGGGTCTGTTCGGCCTTATTACCGCGGGCGTAAGTTCCTCGGTTTTTAACTTGGTCGTGTCTGCTAATTACCTAACTAGGTTCAGCGTAGCCTCAAGCGCTACGTGGCAACCGGAGTATTCCAAGAAGAGCTCCCCAAGTTCACCAAAAAGCTGGGCGGCCCCGAGTCGCTGCGTACATTGCCAATATCTGGTGATTCACCTTCACCCGCTGGATCAGCCTGCTCACCGCCACCCGCCCTACCGCTGCCCCCACTTCCGACAAATTTGAAGCTGAGCTCGACGGTCTCATAGAGTATGCCTATGTCCCGCCTAATCCGCGGTATGTATCCCTTTATCGGCACCTCATTTAATTTTTGACTGCCACATTAGTATCTCAAAAATTACTTTATCTGAATCCCAAAATGACTCGCATCCTCTTTTCCGTTTTTTTCAATACATATACACGCCTCCCACTACGTATACACGCTGTAGTTTTCGAAAATAGTTACCCAAAAAGAATCGCCATTGTGGTGTTGTCAGGTATTGTGGTGTTGTTTCGTCAAATCTTTCCCAGCATTGCCTAAAAAATTCCAAAAATTGTGGTGTTAGGCATTGTCGTATTTTCGGGCATTTTCGGGCATTTTCGGGCATTTTTTGGCGTTGTTTGACGTTGTACAATACCACAACAAATTTGTCAAAAGTCTGATGTGATATTTGCCAAAAGTCCAAACCTCAGTGTTATGCTCCAACCGGTCTTCTCTGACCAATTCCTATTCTGAAACAGCTCTTCAAGATCCTCTCAATAGACTTCATTCCTGAGCTTCCCATCTCACAAGGCTTCGACAACATTCTGGTTATTACGGACAAGTTAACCAAGTATGCCATTTTTATTCCATGTTCAACCAAAATCACAGGAGTGGAAACAGCGCAGCTATTTTTTAATCATGTTATCGCGGAATATGGCATTCCGAAGTAGGTAATTTCCGATCGGGATATGCGATGGCCCTCTGAGTTCTGGGCAAAAGTATGTCACCTTATCGGTATGAGGTGTGTATTAACTACTGCTCACCACACGCAGGCCGACGGTTAAACCGAAATTGGAAATTGTGCTTCGTGCTTATGTTGGCCCACCCAGAGACAACTGGGTTGATCATTTAGATGCCCTCAAGCTTTCCTACAACTCAACTCCGTATACAAGCACCAGATTCTCACCAGCATATTTACTTTCTGCTATTATCCAATAACTCACTCCACCTTCTTTCAGGGCCATCAAGGCCATAGGACAGCAACATAATTGCTGGGGGGGATACAGGTGCTATGGTAATCAACAAAAAGCTCAGCAAATGACCAATTCATTTGAAGGTGATCAAAATCGTGTGTAGGAAGCCCTGCTCTTGGCACAAGTTTTTCGGAAACAGGCATACAACAACGGTTTGAAGAGCGTGACTACGTGGTTTTAAACCCACACTCACTTGAACTTCTGCAGATGAGAAGGGACGAGGAAATAAACTTCTCATGAAGTATGACGGTCCGATTGAGATCATTCAAAAGGTTAGCCCCGTGACCTATCAATTATGTCTACCTGTATCCTATGGAATCAATCTGATTATCAACATAGCCCACCTAGATATTGTATCCATGTGCCAAGCTCTGGGTCAACATTTAGAACACTCTGGCACAAGTCGCTCAACTCCGGTCAACTCCAGAGTTCGGAGACTACCGGAACTCCAGAGACTTGTTCGGCACGACTTTTGTAAGTCACAGGACTTAAGTATTAATAGTAAAACTCACCCTACATGCATCTCCGTCTTCCTCAAGCCTCGAGGCTATCACCTCATATTTAATATCTGAGATCATTCCTTGATTTCATTCAACTTCTCATTCCACTTTCAGACTTCCTATTGTTTTTTCCACATGCTACCTCCTTATCCCTTTTACTTTATATTAAGACTCTACACTATTTAATCACCTTACTTTACTTCCTGCTCTTTAGTAGTTTAATAAATGTTGCTTCCCTCACTCCGAAATGGTGTCCATCGCTTCCGGTCACTCCCTGACTCTTCCGAACCCCGTCCCTCTTGTCTCGACGATTCCTGGTAGTATACACTCACCCTCACCTCAGAGGTGTTGTGTCGAGGTGTTGTGTCAATCAGCTCCCCTGGTCTTCTATTCCAACTCCGGGATTTCGGTGACCACTCCAAGATTCCTGATTCCGGTAAGTCTGGAGTTCTGCCCACTTGTCCAGCCAAGTATTCCTCCATCTCTGCTCCCACGACACAGCTTATAACAGTATTAAACTACTCATCTGTTCAGGTTTCGTAGTTCTGCGCTAACATGTCTGACACGGCCTTGCTAACTCCACCTTGTACTGGTAAAATTCAAGGCTGATGACCCAAACAATTTTGCCAGAACCTCCGGGTGAGCCCAGAGATGTTTGATGGGCTGGTGATAAAGATTGAGCAGCATCTTATTTTCTCAAACAATTCAAACAGCCCCAAAACTCCTGTTCCAATCTAACTGGCTCTCACCTTATGTTGGTTTGGCCATGATAGAAATGTAGTGTCGGTCAAGAGCATTGCGCAGTGGGCAGATGTGAATCAATGCCGGCCTCACATAAAGAGCATAAAGTGTGCTCAAGAGTAATTATTCACTCAATGTGCAGGTGTATTATCCTGTGCCGTCTTATACCCCTTTGTAATCTTGACACTGTTATGCCCAACTGCTGAGTGATAGATTACATTGTGGGGCACTGTGAAAGTGCACACGACTCAACAGTCTTTTGTGATTCACGTACATAAAGAACACCACAAGCTATTCAAAAAGAATGAACAATGAATTTGGGCCGATTCCGGTGTATGTGTTGGATTGGTGGTGCCAGACTGAATACAAGAGCTTCAGTCCCTACAGCCCAACAACAAGACCTTCAATTATCACCTTTCCTGGGTATGTTTCCCTAGGGCTCTTTTTCTTAAACTGATGTTATGTATCAGGGTCGTGTCAAATCAGAACATGCTATGAGCTACGTCAAAGGCTGTTTCTGCTCCCTGCGTGGTCTTTGACTATTCTTCATACACTTCTTTTGGAAAGTGGCAGAGAGGACACAAGAGGAGTTACTCAGAGAAGGGCGGGTGAGCCCCATGGTGGCTGGTGGCAAAATAGAGGTAGCAATCTCTGCTGCACATAGGAGTACTTGCAGTCAGAACAAGTGGCTGGATCTCAAAGCAAAGTTATTTAGCAGCAATGTTGCAGAATTAAGAGAATAAAAACTGTTTCTTGTATTATAAGATGGATGTACTGAATCCACAGTTATTACTTGAATCACTTGTCAATGGGGGACATGTAGTTCATCAATTTGATAGTCCAAGTCCGACGTCAATGTGTATGCCCAGCTCTCTCCCGCTAGCCCAGGCCCAATGCATAACTACTTGAATGACTGGGCTGCCAGTTTTTATATTACGCCAGATTGCTGAGATCAAATAACATGCCAGCTATCGCTGCTGCCGCTAGCCCACTTGCTGAGAACGGAGTATAGACCTGTGGGGGAGTGGTGGAAAGTACCTCCCATTCCTCCTCTGCATGTTTCTTCAGATTCAGACTCGTCTGATGAACTCCTCCTGCAACTAGACAGTGCTCTTATCATTGCGCACCAAGGCAATCTGATAAACCCCGTGCTTCAAGCTGCAAATGCAAGCTGCTGTGCATTTGGCTCAGTCGGCGGTTCAATCGGGCAATCCTCACTCCTACCACGAGGCATTTCAGCCAGCAGATGCTCATCCTGGGGAGGAAGCTGCAGTATCTGGGATAAACTCTCGTCTGGTGAACTGTACTTGGGATGTTGTTGATGTACCTCCTGGTGTGAAGCCCATTCGATCACAGTGGTCTTCATCATCAAGCACAAGTCAGATGACTCTATTGAGCACTACAAGGCGAGACTAGTCGCAGGTGGACGTGGTCAGTGCCATAGTAATGAAGTCTTCTCCCCCACATTCAAACCTGCCATGCTCCCCCTCATCCGAGCTCATTCTTACTGCTCAGCATGACCATAAACTCTGTTCCATTGACTTTTCATCTGCATATCTGAACTGTGATCTGAAGGAGGATGTCTCTACATGACCCAGCCCGAAGAATTCCTGCAAGGAGAGCAGGGCTAGCTTCTCAAACTGCGCAAGTCCCTTTATAGGCTTAAGCAGGGTGGTGGTTGTCAGTGGAACAAGAAGCTGAACATGAATCTGATCGCTCTTGCTATATCTCGGAGTCGGAAAGGAGGACCGGCGGAGCTGATTGACACAACACCACTGAGGTGCAGGGTGAGCGTATACTGCCAGGAATCGTCGAGACAAGAGGGACAGAGTCAGGAAGAGCCAGGGAGTGACTGGAGCGACAGACACCACTTCAGAGGGGGGGAAGCAACATTTATTAAAACTACTGAAGAACAGGAAGTAAACTAGGGAGATTAAATAGTGTAGAGTCTTAATATAATGTAAATGAGATAAGGAGGAAGCACGTGGAGGTACATGTGGAGAAGACAATAGGAAACAATAAGACATCCAAAAGCGGAATGAGAAATTGGATGAAATCAGGAATGCTTCGGATAATCAACATGAGGTGATATGCATAGACTTTGAAGCTTGGGAAAGAAGGAGATGCATGTGGAGTGAATGTTACCATCAATAATGAAGTCTTATAACTACGGACGTCGTGCCGAACAAGTCTCCGATGTTCTGGTAGTCTCCGAGGTTCCAGCGGTCTCCGGAGTTCCGGTAGTCTCCGAACTCCGGAGTGGACCGGAGTCAAGCAAGTTGTACCGGAGTGTTATAGATGTGGATCGGAGCCTCGGTGTACGGATATAACAGTGAAGAGTGCTGAGAAGTTTGGGCTGATGCTGTTAGCTTATGTCAATACATTCGGGGGTCCTTTACACCATCAAACCTGACCCAGAGAACGAGGATGATATAGTCCAAGAGCTCGACCCGGACGAGCAGCAAGATTTAATTGACGAGCTTAACCTTGTTTCTGCGCCCGATGGACACTGGGGAAACCGTTCAGGTGAGTCATCAACATTAACGAGATGATTATGTTTGGCCCTTACTCCTACGCAGCCTCTGCCTCAAACAACGAGCACTGTGTTTGTGGTACATGAATTTGTGTTCCTAATATCATCATTATTTTACCATGTTCCAGGATCTCACCCACACGAACTCCCGGGCATCAAACCTTGCATTGGGCCCTAAGCCAAAGCGGAAGGAACACCCGGTCGCTGCATCCGACTCCCAGAACAGGGAAGAAGGTTCAACTTCTAGCAACAAGAAGATGCGGATGAATGCCCCGGTAGCTTTAACTATGCACTCAATTCACTCAGTATGCTCGTACCTTTCTAGACCACTTTTTTCCCCATATTCCTTCCATTGAATTCGAGTACATCAGCAATGACTGGTATCCCTTTGCTGGACAGTACCCAGAGTGCCCCAGCGGCCCCGACAGCCTTCACAAAATTGACCACACAACTCCAAGAGCCAACTCCACAACCTGGTGAGAGAAAATTAACCAAGTCTCAGCGCTTGTTTGCTACTTCCATGGGAATCAATCCCCGTGCTCTAAAAATTGACAAGGGGGCCGAGTTTTCCTCCTCATGGACATGCGGAAGGAGTTTCAGTGGAAGCCATTTGAAATGACACCCAGGAGATGGGCGGATGCAACTGTCGTTTTTAACACACGCCTTCAAGCATTATCCCACAAGAGTGGACATCATACTGTTAACAAACATCCTCGCGCACTTTTGGACAAGCTCGGCGAGGTTGAGCCCCGAATAATCCAGCGTATTGCCGACAAAAATTATAAATGTGTGTTGTTAACCCTTACCAATAACCTTCCACTAGGACATATTGGCCAGCGGCGAAAGGGTCTACGACCTTCTGGACAACACACTGCAATGCAGTGTCGTTTGTCAAACTTGAAGCAGGTCCCGATGATACATCACCCGCGGAACCTGCCGGGAAGGCAGTAAGTGAAAACTCATGTCTCAGGCCTCTTCCTCAACCTCTTTCCAGCGAAAGCATCAAATGTGCACACACTGTCTTACAGTAAAGTACCCCGGACCACCAGGATCACCAGGAAACCACAAGAAAGTCTACTGTTCTGACGGATTCAAGCCGAAACTTACCGGGGACTCAGTTGCTCCGTGGCCACTCCCTGCCGGAATATTTACAGACGGCATCCATTTCCATCCCTTCTCATTTCTTGCCCAAGTACGGGAGGTCTACGACAGGCTTATTCTTGACCGGGTCCAACACAAGGATCTTAATTTGGAACATGACGTGTTCTTAAAACTCCTCGAGGCCAGACTCGACGTGGACGGGCCGAGTGGCAATGCTTTGTTTAGAACCTTCGAAGCTTTCACTATCCCGGCAGAGGACATGGCTCCTGGTGACCTTACTGTGGTCTATTCCACACATACTTATTAACTCTCTCTGTGTTTCTTCCACTTTCTTCCAGGTTCACCGGTTCCCTCGCGAGATATGATTATTAGTCGTTCAATTGTATTGATCAAAACCTGTAAATATTTTCACTGGCTCCACCTAGAAAACAACGACGACACACACTTCCTTTGAGGAGTAAATCATTCTCCAATCCAATTCCCTGCATGAAGGACGGAAACTATGGGGGTTTTGAAGTTCAATCCATCCCCGAGATGCCCGAGGTTGAACACCGCTCAAAGAATTGATGAATACAACAATAGTTTGAGATACCACGTTCCTGTTTACTACCTCAGCTGTATGGAGTTGGATATATAGCTATGAACATTGAGAGGTTAGTATAGATGGCAATGGCGGACATACCTCGAGTCAAACGACGATGGGTTGAAAATTTAAGTTAAGTCAACAAACTTACGTTGGGTACAAGGCAAGGTTCAAGTTGAAGATTGAATAAGTACTGTACTAAATGGGGTACATACCTGTGAACTGCCGAGTAGTCCGTGCATGAGTGTTGGATATATAGTAGCAACCCCGTATTGGAAGATGTTGAATGATTTTGACGGTATTCAACTTCAACAAAGAAGTTAGTACCAAATCAACTTTGAACCGTGTGAATTAACCTGAATTTGAACGCTCATATGTTCACTCTCCGGAGTATATAGGGAATGAATAGTAATAGTGCTTGGGTTAAAGCACAAATGGATGCACCTGTGGTTAGGCAAAATCAAGCTGAACCCATTAAACCCCTTTGGAACTTGACAGGAGTCAGTTCGACCTTTTTTAAAGGTTCTACGTCGGTGAAAATCAGTACAGGATATGAGACTCCCCGCCCTCTCCCTCAACCTCTGAAGCCACAGTTGAGGAAGGAAAATCTGTTTATCTCAAACGTGGTGGCCGGACTCAGGATACCAATTAATTTGGACACTAATTGGGTTGAAAAACAAATTGACGAAGCTTGATGAAGAGTTGAGTGACGGTTGAATGGTGGTTTGGCAGTAGAATGATGATGCTTGGGGAAAACCCTTGGTGTCGATCGTCCTCCAGATCAGGAAATCCCTTGCCTGGCAGAGGCCGTTTCCGGGGTTAGAAAACCCTTGGAATGACCGATTTTCCGTCCACGTGATCATTGATACCTAATTAGAACTAATAGGTTGAAGTATCAAACCAACTTCAGTGAAATATAAAATGGATGGGGACATAGTAGCATGACCTGAGTGATAACAGCACATCTTGAAGCAATTCAACAACTTGAATTGGGCACATGTACAATTGGTCTGAAAGTCAAATCAGAAATCATTAACAAAATTAATGTGGACACACCTGGATTTAAGCTGGTATAGTGTTTGCCCTCACAGATAACTGTGGCAAGAGCATGAAGCATTAGTGGAGTTGAGAGGGAAGCCCACAGAGGTTAACATAATGGGTAAGGATCCCCAGGAGTAGAGGTATACCTCCAAAGGTCAGAGGTAAGGTTGAAGGAGGTAGAGGTAAAGGTTCGAGGAATCCTTGACCTCCTTAAACCTCTACCTTACCTCCCCGGGTGGAGAGGTATTTTGGAGGTACCTTGTATCATTGTGATGGCTCAGTTGGATACCCTGCCTGATTGTTGTTTGGCTGTATTCATTTGGTTATGTGTTCAAACCTTGAAAATGCACTTTCTTTTGAATTTTCATTTTCTTTCTTTACTATCGATGACGTACGCCAAGCAAAAAAAGTACAGTCTTGTCGAGTTGTTGAAAATCCTTCATGTCATTGTGCGCTCTTAGCGGCCAAAGGCCGAGGTAGCTCAGAATCCTCTGTTTATTAATCTGTTTATTTATAAATTCTACCAGCGACCTCACCGGAAGTTGAACGTGTCTTCTCACGGGGTAGACAGCTCCTACACTTTACTTGCAACCGTCTCTCAGCCAAGTCTGTTTGAACGTTTCTCTGCCTTGGATCTTGGAGTAAGCATGACCTTGTTGGCGACCAGGTGTTCCATGCTGCAGTTTGTGAGAATATGGGGGAGAAGAAGGGAAAGGGAAAGGTAGTTGATGACAATGGTTCTGACTAGCATGTACATATTGCCAGACTATAATCCAACAACTTTTATGGTGTTAATCTGTGTTTGAACTACAAAACCTTCGAAGGTAAACCTCTAAAGGTCTGGACGGAGGCACCGGAGGTATACCTTGGAGGTTTGGGAGGTAGGGTAAGGGTAGACCTCCGAAAGGTCAGAGGTTTCAGAGGTAAAGGTAAAGGTTGAGCTCGTTGTACCTCTACCTTTACCCCATGGGGAACCCTAATGATGGGAAAGCATGCGGATAATGATCAAGAAATCATGATAATAACTGAACAGCTATTTTAAAGGACTGATCCTCTTTTGATTGGACATAGCTCTTTCTTTTCCTCCATGTTCAGAAGTTTGTCTCACTGCTGCAGGCAGCCAGGGTCATGAGCCGGCTGCCTGTAACAGTGAGACAAATACTGACCTTCCCAGTGTGTTTTATTTCCCCTTTGGTTTCTTTCTCTGTTGGCCACATTCTGCCCCAGGACTGAGCTTGCTCAGCACCTACCTCCCTGTGACCAGTCCTCTACATGAGGCCCCCATGTAGCTGGGAAAGAGAAGAGTATGGGGCCAACATACTCAACGCTCCTCTGGTCATGTAAGGAGTGGGCCAATTTGCCCAATGTGTGCAATTTTGTGCATGTCAGGGGAGATCTGTTAATGATCTCCTTCGCAAAGTTTTCCTGGAACCCCTCCTGCAATCACAGTTAAGTATGCGCGGGTGTTGAGTCTTTGAGTGGCTCAACTACAGGAAAAAGGATATTTGTGAGCTTCTGAACTTTCTATAGGTCCAGCAGTCTTTTTTGATGCTCATGTATACTGCCTTGAAGAATGTATGCACCCTTTCTTCCTTCACACTACAGATTCTGACCAACTGTTCCCTTTTGGACTGGTATGTTTCCCTTTGCAGCCTGCAGCAGGGACATTTGTTGAAATTTGTTTCCTCTCCTCCTGATCTGCACCCATTGGGCAATGATGGTTAAGAACAGCCCGCTGGCTTGCATCTTCCTCATGTTGCAAGGAGTGTTATGCGCCCAGGGGCCAATAGGTGGTCAAGACGAGGAGGGAGGCCAGATATGGCTGAACCGAGGAGGCGAGCATTGAGTGATACTTCATCGGGCGAAGACTCGGATTCCGAGATAGGTCAAATGAGTGGGACCATGATTGTCGGGAGTTGGTGAGAGCCTTGCTGGTGGTTGATGAAGTGTGCACAGAGGTGACGGGAGCACAATTGGTAGTGGTTTTGAGTGCGACTGGAACCGATTATCGGGAAAAAAGAATTCTGTGTGCACGGATATAACAGCACCTTCATGAACTGCTAGGGGTCTCAGAGCTTGCTCAGCGTGAGGGCCTCCTCGGTGAGAGCGTGGATGTTTTCTTTGTCGTCCACATCTGTTTCCATATTGTCATCGTTTTCGCCATCATTGCCGTTGTTGCCATCATTGCTGTCACTTGGACTGCATTCATCCCAATCCTCATTGGAGGGCATTTCATCATCGTCATGGTCCCCTTTCAGCTGGAAAAGGACTTCCTCCTCCATGGCCAGGTCCTCCTCAACTGCAGCTTTGTCTTCATCCACACTGAATAATTGGTGGTGGAAATGCTTAACAACCTTTGGGATATGCATTGGCAGTGAGTCAACTGTTTCGGAGACTATCTCCAAGGAAAATAAAGTTTCTCTGCTGAGGCTTCCATCAAGACCGCCCTGGAAGAGAATGCCGATGTGTTTTTGAATCCTCGCCTCCAAAATAGACTAAATCCACCACATACATTGATTTATGAGACAAGCCGGTGAGGACACCCAAGTTTCAAAGACAATGACAAGACCGGCCACACGCATAACAGCCGAATTGCAGGGGTCTATTAGGATCCAAGAAATCTTTGCAGCTGAGTTGCATGTCATTGCTAATCAATATAATATACTGGAAAATGCTGCTCAAGCTAAAATCCAAGCTCCATCCACCCCATTCACAGATGTCATGAAGGCCTGCACATTTATGGAGCAAAAGTTATTGGACTCCTCCCCACCACACGCAATGGATTCCATAGGGATCTGGGTAAACATTAATGTCCAACAAATTGTTGCACAACATTCCAAGAAAGGTGGACATTGACTAGACAGCAACAAGAAATAAACCGACTCACCATTAGTTTGGTGGTAATGGAGACTTGGCCATTTTTATTGACAGTTCAAAAAATATACCTAGTACCAGAAGACACTGCAGAGAGCTCGAACAGGACACAGATGCACCTCATGTAGTGGGAGTAGGTGTAGAATGAAAGACTTTACTCCTGCACCGATTCATCATATAAGTACAAGAAAAACAATCTGTTTAGTACATACCACCAAATTGTGAGGTGATTTGTACCTTGATTCACTGTTTTTCTCAAAGATCTTGCACGATAGTGTAAGAAATTGCGAGAAATAGCAAGAATCTGTGCACTTGCTGCAATCTTGCAAGATATCGCAAGATCAGACATTTTTGAACTCTGATGGCTTTTTTTCTTGGCGAGATCTTCAAAGATCTTGCACAAGATCTCATGAAAGTCAAAGGCCAAAATGATCGCCGTGCCGAATCAAAAGTTGCAGCTCCTTGCAAGGTCTTTGCAGATCTTGCAGCCATTTTTTTAGCCCTCCAGTTGGGGATCCACCCAGTGCCCATGCTTCCTTGGCAGAGCTAAAGGTTGGATACGGTGCATATGGCCGGCCACATTTCACCATATGCATTCTGTAGCTACGGTCTTGGCGCACGGCGGTTCAACGCCGGCAGTTCAACATTGTACGCACTTTATTCCACTGACGCCAGCTAACCTCACGTTCCTTGATGCCTGCCACCCCATCCCCCCATGTCTGAGCCACTCCAGAACATCTGCACTACACACCACATTCTCGAGCGCAATGTTATCTGCGCCTTGCGAACCCAACGGGGGACTCCACCCAGCTTACTCTTCAAGTTGACAAAGCGCTGCGCCTCTTACAGGTAGCAGGACCCGTCAGTTCTCTGTCCAATGCCTTTCCTTTCCATCTTACCTGTCAGCAGCATCAGAGTGCCTTCCCTCCTAGCGAATATGCGATGCTGCAGCAGAGTACAACCAGAATGGTGTGGGAGCTCAATGAGGCCAGGCACATCTCCTCTGATCCCATGGACGCGCCGAACATGGTGGTGGCTCAGCGGGTCTCCACCGGTGGTCGCCCACGCCTCGAGATTGACCCCGACTTCCTTGCTGAAGCTATGCAGCTGCGTGGCAACACTCATCTGGCACCCGTCTTTGGTTGCTCCGCCCGGACCATCAGGCGCTGTGCCTTGGCCTATGGTTTGTCGCAGCCGGGTCACCAGGTCTATACTGACACACCACAGCCTGACAGCACTGTTGCCCGCTCCTACCAGTCCACTTCTCGCCCGGTCTCCGTGCTTGCCGATGCTGAGCTGGATGATCTTTTAACCTCTATCCTCTTTCGGAGTTCAGGCGCCGCATGCTAATGGGATGGCTAAAGGTGGCGGGCCATTACGTTCCCCGAGAGCGCATCACCGCCTCTTACTTGCGTGTCCACGGCACCCCTGGCCGTTTCGGAGTATGCACCATCCACTGCAGGCCTTACAACTTTGCCAGTGCAAATTCTCTTTGGCATCACGATGGCCAGCACGGTAAGCATTCAATGCTCGCACCGCCCTGCACTAATTCCCTTTGCAGGCCTGATTCAATTCAAGATTGTCATCCACGCCTTTGTCAACGGCAAATCATATGTCACTGCCATCTGCGCTAGCAACAACAATTGCCCCCAGACCGTTCTTGCTGCCGTTGTGCAGCATGGCTTTCTGAGCCGCCTGCGTGGGGACCATGGCACCGAGAATGTGCTTGTCACGGCATATATCGAGGATATGTGTGGTGTTCTGAGGGGCTCGTACATCTGGGGCAGGTATGTCAACACAATCACAACACCCTCCTAGCTGACGTCTCATCCGATCTTTAGGAGCGTTCACAACACCTGGATGGAGTGCTTGTGGTACAACATTACTCATGGGTTCGGCCACAAGTGGAAGACTTTCTTCACAGAGCTTGAGGTTCACCAAGGTCTGAATCCTCTCGTCCCCAGTCACATCTGGCTCCTACATCACCTCTTTCTTGATGCCATTAACCGTGATGCCCAGGAGTGGGCTACAGCATGGAACTCTCATCACCTTCAGATCCGCGGCGAGCACAGTCGCTCCCCCCGTGACATGTATATCTTCAGCATGCTTCAAGATGGTCCACACGGCCTCGAGTACACTGAGCCTGCTGATGAGACCGTCAATGACCCTACCACGTACGGAATTGACTACGATGTCGCTGACAATCCAGCATTGATGGCTCATCTGCTGGACGAGAACCCGTAAGATTGGGCCACCCAGATTGCATTTGCTCCTGGGCACGACTCCTTCTCTCATGTTCCATGCACCCGACTCACCGTTTGATGCTGGGGAGATTGCTGCACTGGACACCCAACTTGCTGCGGAGGTAGACGTGTTGTCGAGGAACATGCAAATTCACCAACTGGTCTGGGTCAAGGCAATGGAGATATGCAATTCATTTTACGAGTAAAGTGTTCGCAATATGTACCACTGAAAAATAGCATCGTTTTCGCATAAGACAAAATTTTACATAAGATAAAATGGCTGCATCACCACGGAATCCGTAGGATGCTCATAAATCCTGATTACAAGGATTCCCAATGCATTGAACACACCTTGATAGTAAACCGCAGCCATGCACCTCACCAGTGTCTGCAATTTTCCCTCTGTGAGACCAGAACAAAAGATGGCCTCTGCACGCTCCCTGCCCTGCGGATTTACCTTTAAGAACTCCTTTTCACACAAGAACCAGGCCATTTTCGAAGCACATGGCCAGTCCTTCACAACTTCCGGCAACCGAGACAGCCAATGATGACGGTCTAAGAGGAACCTTTCCCATGGTGGTAAGGCTCTCAATATGCTCCAACCAGGATCGGAAAAGACATCCGCTCTGCGAATCCGTCTGATGCTGTGCTCTTCACTATCACCCATGCGCTCTGCAAAGAGGATCTCGTCTGCATGGTCGAGCTGAAGCTGAGAGTGACTGAGTGCCAAATCCCACAAAATCAAGCACTTTGCTCCATTGTCCTGAAAGTCGCTCTCTTCAAGTTGACCCGTGGGGCTTCCATTGAAGGCGGGTGAGATGTCAGGCTCAGAGAAGTGGCACATTAAGCCATGGCATCCGCGGTCGGGAAGATGGCTCTGTCAGCCGCTTTCGTGAGGCATAAAATTAACAACACCTTCATGGTTCAATGAACAGTGCCTCACCATATTGCTCCATAAGTTCTCCTGCTATTGCGACTGCCATCCGAACTTGCACCCCAAGTTTGGCTGACCTGTTGTGGTTGTCACCTGAGGGCACTAAAATTTGTCCGTCAGGAATGTTTTTCTGCGCCATGTGGATCCACTTACCAGTGACTTCGACCATCTTCAGTACATCTGCCAGCAAGCGCAGGTCACGGTGCACAACATCCTCATGAGGCAAGTAGCCTTGGGCAGCAGACTCGTATGTGCTGGCGTCCACTACTATTGGAGGATAATACTCCAGCGGTTTGTTGTGCACTAGCAGTCCTTTGTGTGTATCACAAAGGAAATCGGACCCCTGTATGTCCTCCCATGTACGCAGCTCGATACGGAGCCCGGTCAATGCCGTCCGCTTTCCAGCATCAAGGTTTCCACAGTCAGCTGTCGGCACTTCGAACCAAGCAGGCACTCCCAGCTTTGTTGGGATGATGTAGTCTGCATGCGAGCACGCAATCGATCCACGGAGTCCGAGTTCAAAACTGCAGGTGCTGCGTGGCAGGGCTCCAAAGTGAATGTGATCGTACCACATAAGATATGCTTGAAGTTCTGCCATGGCGTGCTGGAGACCCGCGATATATTTGAGAAGGTCACAGTAGGTTAGGTGTGGAATGCGGGTGCAAAACACCGAATTGTGCGCCCGTACAAGAGCGATGACAGGTGGTTTGACATTTGGAGGTCCAATCGGGGAGACACATTCCGTTTGTCTTGTACCTGTTCAATGTAATCCACCACATCTTGTTGCAATCCCTCCCATACTGTTGTGCGGAGATACCCCTGATAAAGCCAGCCAGTTTAGCGGACAAAGACTGAGTCCTCTGCATGCTGGATATTGTCGACGACCTGAAAGGAGTTGATCTTGGTCGAGAATCCCAGCCAATTGAACTTGTCTGTAGGCATCCACGCCAGGTAAGGGAAAACTGGATCAAACAGCTGAGGGACCCTTGAATATTCGAAGAACCCCCATCTGCCATCGATACACAGCCGGAGCGGTTGTACCAAGGTCGAGTTCCAGGCTGGGATGTCTGGAATCTGCTTTGTGTTGCTTGCAAACACAATCATCGAGTTTGGAGTGTGAGCCCACACATCATGTGAGGGAATAGAGCAGTCAGGGTCCTCAGAGGGAGCCTCCATCTTCCAGCACCAACTGCAGTCTACCAGACGAGCAGGAGATAAGAGATAGGAGAGAAGAGAGCGAGTACGATGTTGTAATCTTTCAATTATTCTTCAATTTTCTCAATAATTTTCCTTTTTTTCAATTGGCAAACATTTAATTCCCTCTTACTGTGTAGGAAGTCCTGGTTTAATTTGGCATGTACTGCCGCCATATACTATCTCCCTTGCCTTCAATTATACTATTTATAGCAATGATGTGTGCTCTGGAGGATGCCTCCCATTCTCCGTACTTTTTTTCTTGGCACACGTCATTCATTGTCTTGGCGGATAGGGTATTCTCCCTTCTTCCGGTGTTTTGTCTGCTCTTTTCAGTTGCATCTAGAAACAGCTTTTCACAGAAATACAGTCCATCACCGGTCAGTGATACAAACCGGTCAATGATACAAATGACTCCCGGGGACCAAGTTGCTACGATGAACCTTAGCTAATTTAGTCTAACATTGAAAGGCATTGTATATATATTGTATCAAATTTCTGCATGAATCTAGCACTTGCTCCTCTGTGTGGATTTTATTCTCTTCTTGGGAGTCAAAAGATCGAATTTTGTTTGGCTCTCACTGACTTTGAATGGAAGGTGTGTCTCTTTTCTGAGGAACACAGACCATATAGCATCTCAATACACCTTCTGCTGATTTCATCCGAATTTTCTCTGCCTTCTAGAGCTCGTTTGCACCGAAGTCGATGATTTTGGCCGAATCACGCATGTCACACCGGCAATAATTCCCGAAAAGGAAGATCTCAATAAAATCTCTGCCTCGTCTCCTATCCATTGCTCGGTTACTATGGCACGTGCTAAAACGAAGACAAAGCATGCTCAAATCTCCTGTGAGACCAAAGACACCCTGATGGCACGCGCGGAGGTCCTATATCGGCATGAGAGGCAGAAAGACCTCAAGGCGGGCGAAAATAGAAAGAGTCTGCGCGCCGTGTGCAAGATTGTGGAGGAAGACCACGCACAGGTTACGAAGCAGAAGGTGTCCCTTGACCCAAATACCCTCCTTCGTCATGTCGATGGAGGGAGGGAAGAACAAGAGTACATCCAACGCGGAGAAGGGCTGGCTTTTGCCGGAGGAGGACGAGATTGTGATCAAGTTTGCGAGGGAAGTCGCGAGTCGTGGCTTTCCCCTTTTACCCACAGACGATTCAAGGAGCATGTGGACGAGATATGTAGGGCCCGCCTTGGCCCCAGATTTCCCTGTGGCGGCGTTGGCAAGAACTGAACCAGCCGCTTTATTGAGAAGCACGACGACCGTCTGCGCATATTTTGGTCTCACCCACTCAATAACAAACGCGGCCGTGGTGTTAATCCCAATACCAACGACACCTGGTTCGACCTTTTGGAAGATGTTCTTTCGGGACGCCGAGACTACGAGTTTGACGAGGAGAATGAGGGCGAGCAGGAAGATAATGCCTCAGAGAGAGAGTATGAGCCCATCCTTTCAGAGAACATCTATGGAATGGATGAGAGTGGCTTCCCTGCATTGATGTCTACCACTGAGCGTGTAATCGGTGCCCGGGCTCAGGGGAAGAAGATGTTGCACCAGCATGCCGATTCAGGGCGGGAGAACACCACCGTCATTGTCACGATCTGCGCGGATGGCACGAGCCTTGAGCCTGCTGTCATATTCAAGGGGCAGGCCTTCAATGTGAAGTGGGATCAGGATAATCCTACCAATGCGTCGTAAGTCAAAGAGAATGACAATATCGCCCGAATGATCTAATTCTGTATCCAGACTTGGTTACTCCAGAAAAGGCTGGGTAGACAGGGAGATTAATTTGGAGTACATCCAAAAATTCCACGAACAAACAAAAGACAAAGCAGGCGGACGCACCCGTCTTCTTAACCTTGACGGCCATCTCTCTCATGTCGCCAAGCCGCTCTTGGACTTTGCCTGCAAGCACCGCATTCATGTCCTTTGTTACCCGGCGCACGCAACACATATTTACCAAGGGCTTGATGTGGTGGTCTTCGGTCCACTCAAGCTATGCTGGACGCAGGAAAAGGAGCAGTGGCGCCGTGAAAAGGGTGAATTTGTGTCTAAACAAAATTTCCTCGCCATCTACGGAGCTGCACACATCCGCGCACTCACCAAGCAGACGATCCTGGCAGCCTTTTGCAAAACTGGTGTATGGCCTTTCAACCGCGACGTTGTCACACCAGAGATGATGGCACCGAGCATGGAGACCTCTGTGCGCGGTCATCTCCCGGTTGCCCCGAGTACCCCCGTCCGTGTCATGACGGACATGCTCTACCGGGCGCGAGAGCGAGCCAAAAAGGCAAAGCTTCGGGGTGATCCAGATTCTGGCGCAGGCAACTCACCAGAGTCACCTACTCCTGAAGGCGATAATCCATCCCCACCCCATCGACATCGCGCACCTGCGGCCATGGATCCTTTCGAAACCCCAGTCCGTAACGCAATCACAAATCTCCGCTCGTCCTCCGCCGCCTTCTTGGTTTCTTCCTCCCCAATTCAGTCCTCCTCTGAGCCTCCCCGTCTTCCTCCCATCGAGATATCGCCGGAGAAGGCGAGAAACATCTTCCTCTTGTCAGTGGAGCCCACGACAGTACTTGAGGGTGAACTTCAGGCAGCCTTAAGACGAGAGCAGGATCGGAATCAGGTGCAGAAGAGGCAGCTGGTTGCCATGCAATCTGCTTTGGTTCTTAACGGCGCATACATCGACCTTGTTCGTGGGCAGCTGGAGGCACAGGAGAAGAAGACTCGAGAGAAGAAGAAGGGTGGGCGCCTCGTTGGTGATGGCCTCCCACGTCTGTTGACCACGAGAGAGTTTGTAAAGCGGGTTGCCGAGTTTGAGCAGCAGGCGGCAGAAAAGGCCGAGGGTTTAAAGGAACGGAAGGCAAACCGAGAGGAGAAGAGTGAAGCAACGAAGGCGTGGAAGGCGTTGGATGATGAGCGCAAAGAGCGGAACAAGGAGATTAAACGGGAATGGGCAATTCGGGTCACGGAGTGGGAGGTGGAACGCGACCTCGCATAGCAGCAGCATCGTCGGCCGGGATGGAAAAAGCCGACCTTGAAAGGTCTCCTCTTCTCACCACTACCAAAGCCTGGGTACGCCATGGAGAAGGGTCAGAGTGCTGTCACTTCAGACAGCGATGAGGGCGAGGAATCTGATGGAAGCTCAAGTTTGAGCTCGAGCTCGGAGTCTGATTCGGCCAAATCCTCAGAGAGCGACTCTGAATAAATAATCCACCCTCCGGTGTCCAATGATGTCATACATATGTAGACTAGAATTTATTCCTGTTCACAACCTTACGCCTCGTTGTCTGATTTTGACTCCTCCAAATCGTCTTCCGATGCACTATCTGAATCAATCCCCCGGAACCGTCTCCCGGCTTGCTCTTGTAGCTTCTGCCCGGCAAAATCCATTACATTGCGTAAGTTGTGCAGCTCGCGACGGGTCCTTCGAAGTTCAGCAACCAAACGAAGGTTCTCTGTGACAAGATGTTCCTTCGTGATGATTGCCTGCTTGAGGTGAAAGCGTAGAGCGTTGGCATCAGGGTGCGATGAACCAATGTTATTCTGGCCTGAGAGATATTTGAGAAAGGAAGCAGATGAGGGGTGCATGTATTCACCACTGGATTCCTCAATCTTGACACAATTGGAAGCTCCCCCGTCGCGTGTATTATTGTCCCAATCAATCTCGAGGTCAATAGAGCTTGACCGCACGCGTTTTCGAGACGGATTCACAGCCAAAACTGGTCTATCCATGTTCTCAACCTCATCTTCTGTTTTTATGGTATGTTCTAAAGCAGTGGGTTGTGTAGCGGCTATCGGAAGTGCGAAGTAAGAGGACGCGTCACGCGATACGTCACTTGTGATACCATCAGTATTTGATCGGGCCACCGCCAGTGTGACTGTATCAATGATACGGAAATTCTGATTTGGTGGTCATTGGCTGAACAGCATCCCGAGTGCCTGTACCAAAAATCCGATAAATTCAGACATGAAAGTTACTACACATCTACATCTTTTGCCCTACTCAGTTATTCCACTTTCCCTTTGCATTTACTGTACTTCGGTAATTAAGAATGTTTGTATCACTGACCGGTGATGGACTGTAATCCCTGCCCAGATGTAAAGATTGTGCAGTTTCTCGATTGGGATGTGGCTGTTCACACAGCTTTGTGGCTGTCCGAGGGTACCCATACAGTAATTGATCAGCATCTTGACGTTTGACAGGAGCACAGCTTTGTATTGATCGACATCTTGACCTTCGACCACCATGAGACTTACAGAAACCCCTCGCTTCCAGAGAAACTGCTGGCTTACAAATGCTTTGGTCACTGGCTCTTGGGCAGATCTTCTGCCGGATTCTCTTGGATCTGAGTATTCAAACTTCCTTGCTGCTCTCAAAGAACTAGACAAAACTGGGGTCCCGCACCCGAATCCACTTGATCTTGATGGTTCTGACTTCCGGGTTGCACTAGGACTAGACCCCGTGAATGGTGCTATCCCCCCGAATTACAACACTGGTCATGCTCAGGCTTGGGCATGTCTACTGCACTTTTAAGTGCTTGATTTAATTCTGGCCACAGATTTTCCGCATTGAGTGAGGCCCCAGTCTTGACACCGCTGAATCCGAGCTTTGTAAATAATAAGGCGGCCCGAAAGGTAAGTCCGGGAGCTCCGAAACCATCATCTCAAATTAAAACCATGACACAGGTGCTCAAGCTGCTCAAAACCTGGCAGTGCCAATTTGAGACCTTCGAGAAAGAGGTGGAGAACATGCCTGAAGAATTTGCATCACCCACGGAGCTGAATTACCTGAGGAGGGGGCACTGCCAGCTACTCCTCAAGCGGAATCACTCTTGCTGTCAAGGGCATACACCAAAATTCAAAACACTTCGGCCAAGTTCTTGGCGTTCAAAAATTTGCAAGCCGCAGCTACAGCTCTTGTTTGGATATTAGAGGTCTGTGGACTACAAACCCGTTCATTGACTTGTTATGCACAACCATATAGCTTGGTTCCTCAGTTGCCCCGCTGCGCACAGAGGGAAGCCTCCTCAATATTGCTCCCCTTTGTTATGTCGCTGAGCCAAGAGGGAAGGAATATCCGATCATATAACCAGAGCCAGACTAAGCTGATACTCAGTGATGAACAGATGTCTAGATCAGCTCTTCTCGGAACACCACACTCAGCAAGGGTAACTGATTGACTGGCCTTGAGCTTCGAGATGGGAAGTGTCCTATACTGAGGTCCGAGCAGTACTAGCTTGAGGATGGCGACGGGACATGGATAGCCTGGACTGGAGATGCAAGGGCAGTATTGTTGATTAGTTGTCCGGTGTAGGTCTGGCACGGACCGGAGCAAATAGCAAAAAGAGACTGAGCCGGAGCGAGCGAAAGGCACATCCAAGAAGCAGGAGACAGCCCAGAGTCGTACCGCAGTTGTTAGTATGGCCGAGCGAGAACTCCGGGGACGTAACCGAGAGTTCTGGAGATGCAACCAAGGCCCCGGAGTTCCGGAGGGAACCAGAGGGAGACGGGAGCAAGGCCATAACGAGGGAGAGGTCAAGAGGCAATGAACAAGAACCTCAAGAGACGGTTGAGACGATTGGCAACAGTCCATGTAGAGGGAACATGGAAACAACGTTAATTTTCCGGATAGTTTACAGGAAGTAAAGTACCGGTATAAATACTAGAGTCAGGTAATTAGTACAGAAGGAAATAAGTAACATGAGGCAATGATAAGTAACATGTGGCAGAGTATGCTATGTGGAAGAAGAGACTACCTTGTGGCAGAATAGGTCAAGTGAGTATGAAGAATAATATGAAGTGAATAAAGAAGAAAGGGAAAGCATATGGTTAAATAGATGGATAAATGGATAGAAGAATGATAAGATGATAGTGTTGAGATACCTGCCTTGAGGCAGATGAAGAAGCAATGTGGAATGATGGAAGTGTGATGAGAAGGCGCAGCATGTGAGAAGACAATAAGGAGAAGTGATGTGGGTGTTGAAACAAATAGAAGAGAAGTGATAAGGAACAGATAAATAGATAAGGAGTGAATAGGCATGATACCGCGTGATCCAGACGAGAGTCCGATGTCTCCGGTGACTCCGAATTGCGGAGAGATGTCTGGAGCGACTGGAACGTGAGCGGGAGTGTGGAAGCATAGGTGAACGAGGTATAAGTGCACTAGTGCACCGGAGTTGCCTGACCCAATCTCGTTCCGATCTGCCCTCGCTGCTCGCTCGGCCCCTTGTTCACCTCCCCTCTGGACCTGGACATAACAGGTTGGAGGCGAACAGGAAATCAGTTCAGCCTTTAGAAGAAAATCATTCAGTGAAATTTGTCAGACACACTAGCAGGAAAGGTGCAAGCAGGGCCAGGTCTGTGCTCAGAGTGAAAAGATAAAAAAACTGCCTATATTGCTAGTGGAGATACAACTAGCATCCGGGTGTTGGCAGTTACCATGATCTCCGTAGTACTCGTTACGTGGGCGGTTTATGGCAGCATCATGGTCCGTGTCAACAATTTTGTTCCAGATTTTGGACGGCCAGACACCGAGGTCGAATCCTTCACTGAGGGTGAAACGTGAGAAGATGGTGGCAATGTATTCCCGAAAGCGATGGATGTATGTGTCAATGTTGGAGCTTATATCCATAAGGTTGCCCAACTGCTACACTGTTCCTCCCTGTTCAATACAGAACTTGGACCAACTTAGCCTGTGGTGCTTCGTAAGAGCTCAACTCACACAACAGACTAACACCCAAAAATGCTAGTTGGTTGAGTGCTGGTCGAATGTGGCCCAAAGGCACCCCTCTGCGCATGTTGGCGGCCTCAAGAAAAACTAGTTGGTTGAGCACTGGTTGAATGTGGGCCAAGCAATCCCTTTGTGCATGTTGGCAGCCCCAAGAAAGTTAGCTCTGGTTTGAATTTCATCCGGGCAATACACAGGTGAAAATTATAACTCAAGTAAACTTTCCTGGCTTGGTCACTCGACCTGGTGGGGTGCCGTGATAGTGCTGGTTAAATGCGGCTCAAAGGAATCCCTCTGCACATGTTGGCGGCCTCAAGAAGTCAGCTCTGGTTTGAATTGCTAGTTGGTTGAGTGCTGGTCCAATGCAGGCCCAAGAGACCTCTCTGTGCATGTTGGCAGCCCCAAGAAAACAACTTGTATAACCCACATCAAGGAAATTTTTAATTACCTAAGCCTACTGGCAAAGATGCAGCAAAGATGTTGTGCATGTACGTCAGATGCACTTATGACAAGTGCGGCCATGTCCCCCTGTGTAATGTCTTATGATGGCCCTTGCTTTCTGCCACGTCCATCCTCAGCGCCAAATCTTTCACCTTGGCCATGTCAGACAACTTGGAAAGAATTGATTTTGAAATCAATTATGAAGCCCTGTTCCAATGGGTGTGAAACCTGTGCTGAGTGCAGAAGCATCAGTTACTATGCAGAAATGGTCCAATGTGCCCAGTCCAGCTGCCACCTATGACTTCTTTCTTTCTTTGCATATACTCAGTCTGAAGGCAATTGAAGGTCCACCTTACCTGTGTTGGGCTCAGTGCCGCTCCGGAGAATGGCTCATGGTTCTGTGACAAGTGCCAAGGTTGTTCGTGAGAAGTAAACCATGTATGGAGATTAGGTGCAAAAGAAGCAGAGACTTGAAGTGATGTAGAAACCACCAAGTCTAGCTTAATTTGACTTTCAGACTCTAATCCTGCTGTCCAAACCAATTTTGAACTCTGGCGCCCCTAGTCTCTGGGTTAAGAGAGAGATTTTGAATGCTCTATTGTTGAATGATGTCGGTGAATATGGGGGTTGTTTGGGTTTTGTGGGAGTGGGCTAGGAGAGTACCACAGCAACAACATCTTGGAGCTGGTCCTGTTTAAGGTTCTGGAGCATCTACAGAAAGTCATGTTCAATGTCTTTTCCTGCATAAACAAAGTAATTTGCAAGGAAAGGAAGTGTACCTGGTGCTGCCTCAAACTTAATTTGACCGCAATGCGGGATTCACCAACACGTCGGCTCTGGATTCAACCTCGGTATTCTGAGGGTCATTCTGCTGCATGACATGTTCCTGCACAGGCGTGGAATTTGATCGCTGTTCGAGCAGGCTGTTGTCCGCCTTGATGAATGGGTGTCAAGAAGAGAAAGAGATCTGCTTTTGATTATGATCATTGTTTGCCGTGGTAATGCCGGATTGATGTGAGCCTGATGGGCTGGAAGAAGCCGAAACAAGTCCAAGTTGCTTGCAGATGGGTGTTAAATTGCCATTCTGACCACCGGCACACCAATGAAGCATTCTGAAATCGAAATTCTACTCTAAAACTTTTGACCTATAAAAGTTTTTTCCAGGCCCTTGGATCCCTCTCCCCTACCCCATGTCAGCTATTTGGACCCCCTTGATGTTTGTCATTGAGCAGTACAATGATCTCTTCCTCACAGATTGAGGCTCTCTCTATCCCCAAGGGAAAAGCAATAGGTGAACAGGAAAGCAGACCAAAAGCTGTGTTATGAAGAGCTACATTATCGGTATGCGCTAAGTAGTCACTGATGTCAGGATTGGTATGCATATTGAGATGAGAAAAGATTGGGACATTAAGCAATAGGATGTGGTAGGTTTTAACTTCCAACAAGTTGTTATTAACACTGGTTGGGAGATTCAAGTTTTTCAGCACAATTTATGGTGAAAAATGTTGTTTGTTTTTCAGACATTTTTCACTGAAAAAGTAGGTGAAAAATTCAAAAGAAAGGCAAAAAAGCGGTGAAAAATATTTAAATTTTTCACCTTTTTTTTTACTGAAAAATGTCTGAAAACCCAATGACATTTTTTACCGTAAATTGTGCTGAAAATTTTGAATCTCCCAACCAGTGTAACTGCCAGAACACTGACAACCATGACTTAAGCACTAGTGGCAATATCATTCCAGGCATAGTCACCAGGAGTAATGGTGTAGGTGACACCAGCATACAGTATAGACACATAATCATGCTGGCTCCCGTGAAGTGTCATGATGTCTGGATTGGACAAAAGTTCTTTTTCCAGTGAATCCACCATTTCTTCTAACTGCACAAGCATTGTTGCTTATATGCTGGATAAGCATGTAGCATGTTCTGGAAGCACATCAGTGCTCCTGCATGAGAGCAAACATAACAGAAGTAGCTTTGGGAGCAGCTGGCCAGTGGTGGATCTCTGGGGGGACTTAGTACAGCAGTATTATTGAGCAAGAAGGGCTGGATGTTGAATGGGGTAGGGTTCTTCACAGCTGAGCATTTGTTTTGGTTATTGAAGTCGTAAATTTGTTTCATCACATCCCATTCTTCAAGGTTAATGGTTGAATAAACATGGGATGCCCACATACACTAGTGTCACCCTGGGTCGGCCTGATGTTGGCTTCGGCAAACGTCCCGACTAGGACTTTAAACCCCGTGTCGATACCTCAACAGTCGTACAGTGTATACAACCTGTTGGCCCTCCAATCCCAAGATAACCACCTAGTTGTTTGGCTGATATCGGGGTATGGGTATGTTGAGACCCCGGGCTATTAGGATGTCGTCCGCGATAGGTCGGGGTGTGGATAGAATTAGACCCCGTAGGTAATGAGAGTCAAAGGGGTCTAAAGCGAGAACACTAAGCACAAGCCGGTATCAAGCCAAAGTGGGCCTGAGATTAGACGAGGTAGAATCTACTGTACAAGAGATTCTACTACTGATTATATAGTAACTAATAAATACTTGGCCATCGTTGTTCCCTAGTAACTAACACTGTGCAGGGTTAATGCAACAGTTATTCGGCGTAGAGGGGGTTTCGATGCCGATTGAAACCTCCTGGTTTGAATAACCCGATCAGGATTTGAAATTGTTGGTGCTGACTTTGCCGATTTGATCCGTGTTCGCCGTTCATGGGTACCGAGCGGATCCGCAATGCCGGGAGCGGATCCGTGATGCCGAGTTGTGATCTGAGCGTGATCATGACAACTAGTCGGGGGAAGGACACTTTGCGTTGATTCCTGTGCGTCACACTTTCTCTGCCAGAGAGCAACCATATAGCTGCTAACTGTTTCAGTAAGGTAGGGGTTACTGCACCCTCGTTGCTTTCCTTCCTCCTGCACTTCATACCACCACTTGGCAGGGTTGTGTAATTTCTGGCCCAGAAAGTAACTAATGGCAGCACACATTTTTTAGGCGGTGTCATAGCCAACTATAGTTGTGCCGGCAGGTTTGGTAGTACCATCTGTCTGGATTAAGTCCGCCCTGAAATAAGATGGGTAGAGAAAACCAACAACCAGTGCATAGGCTTACTTTGTCCAGATGCAGAGCCACCAGGGCAGGTGGAGCAGGAGAGTCTTGCCCTCAAGTTTGGCTACCACCTTGATATAGGCTCGTCCCATACAAAATGAAGTGACGTCGCGATAGAGCCTGCACCATGGCATGAGTAACTTACTCGGGCAGGGAAGCGGAACAAACCCTGCATAGTCTCGATATATTTGGGCCACAAGGTCGGCCTTCTTTTCCTCAGAGAGTTCTGCCACGAAAGCATTGTCAATCCCTCTTTGATCCCCTCATCGACCTCCTGGTCAGTGATTGGGTTCGGGGCTATTGTAGAAGGGGCAAAAAGAACAACAACACCTTCATGAACCGCTGGGGGGTCCTGCAGCTTGCTCAGTGCAAGCGCAGGGGCCTCCTGGGCGAGAATGGGGATGTTTTCTTTGTCGTCCACATCTGTTTCCATATCATCATTGTTGTTGCCATCATCGCTGTCACTTGGACTGCATTCATCCCAATCCTCATCAGAGGGCATTTCATCATCGTCATGGTCCCCTTTTGGCTGGAAAAGGACTTCCTCCTCCATGGCCAGGTCCTCCTCAACTGCAGCTTTGTCTTCATCCACGCTGAATAGTTGGTGGTGGAAATGCTTAACAATCTTTGGGATATGCATTGGGAGTGAGTCAACTGTTTCGGAAACTATCTCCAAGGAAAATAAAGTTTCTCTGCCGAGGCTTCCATCAAGACCGCCCTGGAAGAGGATGCCGATGCGTTTTCGAATCTTCGCCTCCAAAATAGACTAAATCCACCACATACATTAATTTATGATACACACCGGCGAGGACACCCAAGTTTCAAAAATAATGACAAGACTGGCCACACACATAGCAGCAGAATTGTGGGGATCTATCAGGGTCCAAGAAATCCTCGCGGCTGAGTTGCACATTGTCACTAATCAATATAATATACCGGAAAACACTACTCAAGCTAAAATCCGAGCTCCATCCACCCCATTTACAGATGTTGCAAAAGCCCGTGTGTTTATGGAGCAAGAGATATTGGACTCCTCCCCGCTGCACGCAATGGGTTCCATAAGGATCTGGGTAAACATTGATGTCCAACAAATTGTTGTGCAACATTCCAAAAAAGGTGGATGTCAACTAAAATGTTCAGCAGACAGCAACAAGAAATAAAACTAACTCACCATTAGTTTGGTGGCAATGGAGATTTGGCCATACTTATTGACAGTTTGAAAAATATATCTGGTACCAGAAGACACGGAAAGCCAGTTGCAGAGAGCTTGAACAGGACACAGATGTGCCTTGTGTAGTGGGAGTAGGTGTAGAATGAAAGGCTTTACTCCTGCACCAATTCATTATATAAGTACAAGAAAAATAATTTGTTTAGTACATACCACCAAATTGTGAGGTTTTGCAGCTTCGGAGTATAAAGACTACAGTTTTCTTGCCATCACATGTAATGTGGAAATTGAGGTCCATATATTGGATCCAAAGAATCTCTTTAAGGCATAACAAACAGGCAAAGCCAATTGTCAAGGCTGCATGAAGCATCAGGTGTATTCTCAGTGTACACTACCCTGGCGGAGTGGGGGTGCCAAGAACAATTGCCAGAAGTAAAGCTAAAACATGGGGCTTGAAGTATATCTAAATGGAAGAATCAGAGGAGATGGGCATTTGGTGGGTGGATTGGAGATAGGATTCCACAATTGCTTGGACGGATGTCAAGCTCTGCAGTGGGTGCATTTCTACTGCCAACTGCAAGAGCATTGTGGTACAGGCTTTTTTTGGCAAGCTGCAGAGTCAAGACCTCCCCAACAGCAACACTCTTGCATTTTCCAGTAGTGCACTGCTGTTCTATGGCAGCCTCTGGATTAAGTACAGTGGCCATTTGTCGTGCTTTGCATCGTGCTTGGTTGGCATGCTGGCAATGTGATTAATTGGGTGTGCAGTTTCATAACCAGAGATGAACACACGTGAACACTCCACTTAGCACTCTGTTTGGCCCATTCCATCAAATTGAATATACTATGCATATTGTTGATGGTTTTCAAACCAATTAGGTGAGTAAAGGCACGTCTAGATGGAGTTTTCAGCTGGACAAGAAGAGGCAACAGACTGGGCATGAATGCTATGATTCTCCATCTCAATTCTTCTTCCAAAGCTGCAAGGTCGTTGCTAATCTAGATTTGACCTGGAGATATGGTCGGGTGTATAAAGGGCAAGAAACATACATTTCTTCTGATATGCTGTGTGCTGAGGTGTCGGATGTGCAAGAATTTTGTTGACCCTTCATTGCCAGCTAGTGCAAAAAAACCCAAAATGTGGAATACTATAAATGAGCAATAAGAGATGGATGAACAGAGAAGGATCTTGTTTGAGCTGTCAAACAATTGAGGCTGCAACTCCAGCTGTCAATCTGCTCAGCTAACATTTGAGATTTATTTCCAAATGCAGAAATACATATTGCCAGATTAGGTTGCAAGCAAATTGTGATAGTGAGTTATTAGGAAAATCAGGCATTTGCTTTGGAAAAGTTCCCAAGGAGGACAGTGTGTTGAATTTTGGTTGTATAGTTAAGGGATGGAAGATGATGATCTGTTTACACAAGTTGATTTGTGACACTTTAATTTGTTTGCCAGGGCTCTGCAAAATTCTCCCAATGCCAAAAGACAGACACCCAGACAAGCCAGCAGCGCAATAATCTTGCAGTCTCTGGAGTAATTCGGGCGGAAGAGTGAATATTTCTGCAAGAAGTTTCCCCTTGGCGTCTTCAATGCGCAGTGCACCCCTGAAATAAATTTAATACCTGTTACCACAAAGATGCGACGAACGAAATGTACCCATTAAGAATATCGGATGGTACTCCAACGTATCGAGTCGGCTCCTGCCCATCTTTTTCATGCAGAACGTGCATCTGGAGATAAAAGGTCAGTCAGGTGGGCGTACAAATATACTGGACATACCCTTTCTTGGACGTCATCCATATCCGTACACATGTAAGTGCCCTCCGCTACCTCTCTCTGCTCCTCCGTCCACGCATCAGTGATTTTCCAAGTCACGGGTGACTTGCCTTTTTTAAACTCCAAGACAGACTTGATCGTACGCAGGGGCGGCATGGGAAATTGCGCAGGATCGGTGAAGACGTGCCATGGTGGGAGTGGCTCATTCCAGCACTCAGACCGGGGAGGAAGATCGAGGAAACTGTGGCGAATTAATATGGGATTTTATATTAGGAAAGAGAGCTCACTTTGTTACAAGGGACTCGAGGACATCGTCGGTGTGAATACGACTGAAGAACGGGACTGGCTGAATGGTCGGGTTCTCGGGGTCGCCTCCGAGCTCTCGATAACAAAGATCATACTTTTCCAAGTACGAGCAGTTCCGTCGAATATAATCCAGCGGCATTCAGAGGCGCTTGACGAGTGTCCCCCACTTGTCATCTGGAGTTCAAGATCGGAAAGATGGTCAATTGTCTTGCCGGAAACTCACGGGAAACTCACGGGAAACTTCACGAAATGCAGTCGCTAAAGCTATTATATCCTCAGTGGAGGAATTGCGGTCACAGATAAAGTCCTGTTGCATGTCCAGGACGGCGATAATAACAAGAATATAAGGGGAACCTGATGCCGGTAAGCGAAGCAGTTGGAAGAAGTAATATAAACGTACTGGCGGCACAGAGAGTGGCGAGGCAGGTTCCAGCTTCAAGTCTCTGTGACAAAGTACGCTGAGATTTAAAGCCATATTTATTTTTGATAGATTCTAAACTGGGAACCTTTGACACCCTGCTGGCGTTCGCTGTGAAGATTTTAATAGGTAGCAAAAATGGGAGGGAATGTCAACAGACCTGTTCACATGGAGCGCTAGCTGGACGAGCATGACCATGTACCAGAACAACACCTTGTAGCTCCTCATAGCGAACAGGTCCAGGCGCTTCATAACCCCCGTCAGATCTCGTGGTGCCATGTAGTCCTTCTCCACCTCCGTTTGGGGTCCCATAGTGGAAAGTAATGAATCTAGGAGATCCTGGGTCTCCCGGAGGTAAATACCCACGACAAGGACTCCAAGCAAAGTGCCAGCGTCCTTAGTAAGGGCAGGACCCTGCCCGGTAGTCTTGTAACCCGTCTTGGTCTTGCACTTTTTCTTCTTTGGCGTCTTCTTCGGGCTTTCTTCGTCGTCTTCCATGGGGTCAACCTCCGTCTCACCGTCATCCTCGTCGTGTAAAGAAGGAACATGACCCCTGCAGGATGCGCACCCTTCATTATCACAGTCCATGAGGCCAATATCCTCATCCGCGCCCATGCTGGGACCATCCGCTTTCCGAGGGCAACAAACATGACCGTCACCTCTGTCTGCAGCCCCTGGGTTTCCAGCTCTAAGTTTCCCCTTTTTCCCCGTCACAGTTTCTGCTTCGAGCGCGGCACCTCGGCCGTGGGAAACTTCCTCAGGTGTAGGGGTGTTCGAAGCCGGCACAGGTGGGGAAGGAGAGGAAATGATAGGCAACGGGGATGGCACTGCCAACGGCATTTGTTCCACAGGCGGCGGAGAATCAGACATGGCTGGTGCGGGTGGGGCAGGAGAGGAAATGATAGGTGGCGGGGACGGCACTGCCAACAGCATTGGTTCGTCTTCCACAGGCGGCGGAGAATCGGACGCAGCCGGGGGGGGGGGTGGGGCAGGAGAGGAAATGGTAGGCAGCGGGGACGGCACTGCCAACGGCATTGGCTCGTCTTCCACAGGTGGTGGAGAATCGGACGCAGCCGGCGCAGGTGGGGCAAGAGAGGAAATAGTAGGCGGTGGGGACGGCGCTGCCAACGGCATTGGTTCGTCTTCATCAACAGGCTCCAAAGAAGCAGGTATAAGGGGAGTAGAGCCGTTGAATTTCACTATAAATTTCCAACAGTAAGCTATCAGGTCTCAAAACCTGCGTAGAGACATACCTTCCCACGTAGTATTTTCAGGTGGCACACTGGTGCTGCGCCGGGGCCCGGGCAATCAGCGTGCACGCGTGACATTGGCAGAACCGGGATATGCCGAAGACACCGGCAAAATAGGGGGGACAGGCTCCGGGGATCTTGGCGCGGCCGCTTGCTGTAAGACCGTCGCGCTGCCGGACGCACTTAGTGGGGAACTCAACGTAGCAACTTGAATTGAGTTTGTGAGAGCTTGAAGCCAAAATGAAAGAGGTATGAGTATGATGGCGGAAGCGTCTCCGGCGGACTGTCCGCCGGAGATTGCCGCAGCGTTTCGTTCCAGAACTTGCCTGTAGTTCTTATGCGCGCCTGTTCACCTCGGTCACCCCTTTCAAATAAGCATTCCGGTCCTTGGCTGCACTCAGCTGTTACAGAAATATGTTGTGCTCAAACGGTTAACCAAAATATGTGAAGCTCTGCCCACGGCCGTATTTTCTGGCACACTGCTGTAGCAAAACACTCCGCAGAAGCCTACGAGCAAATCTTCTCGCCGGAAGGCTTAGCACAACGCGTGCATGCTTTACCTGAAACCACTTCCTTTGAATCTTCACTGAGTTGCATTGCCATCCTTTCGTTGTCATCTTTCACCATGTCCAAAGTTTTGTACACCCAAATTTTGGAGCGCCTCCTCGCGCATCCTTCTCTGGCTGGAAACCTTGCATTCTACAAAGTTCAGCGCTTCTTTGAACTGACAACAAGGCTCTGGCTAGAGATTGTCCCACCCAACACAGCTCGACCGGGTCTTCTCCCCGATAACATCACCAATTTGCTTTCCTCTGTGTTAGAATTGCAACCAGACATTGTTCACCTCATCTGGACTGCCTTTGGTGACTTGGCAGAGCAGGCTTATCTGGATCCTGTCCAGTCTTCTGTAGACGATGACCTGAAGCGACACGGTCACGCGCACAAAGTTGGTATGCAAAGTTCACTTGTTCCGCATCCAGATGCTGAGCTATATATACCAGGGGCAGAGATAATTGCGCCTCCAGTTACATTTTGTGTGCGCTGTAACAAGCACCTCAGCGAGGAAATACGAGTTGAAGCGCGCCTGTACACATTGAGAAGGGGGATCCTACCCATTTTCTCAAAATCACTATATTGCCGCGGTAAAGTGCTTTTCGTTAATGTTCTTGCACCACTCTTAATTTCTTCAGGTTGCCACACACGCCACTACCACAACTACTCAGTTACCGACGCTGAAAAACCCGACTCACAACGTGAATACTATCAAAGCCAAGTACCGCGATATATCCATGTATTGGAATTGTGCTATGTTGAGCGTGAACTTTGTGTCACTTCGAGACCCAGTTAGCTCTATCAAAGTCAGTTTCAGACTGTGATGTCTGCGCTATCAAACTAATACTTGTGACAGTGCTGCGTGTAAAGGTATCGCAAGAGTATACAACAAAGCCTTAGCCCATACATCGGAAGATCCCAGCTCCTCTTGTTTGAAGGATGAACTGGCCCCAAATCTCGTTTTGGAGGCATTCTTCTTGCATGCCGTGCTGCGCAATGAGACTCACCACGGCTGAGTCCTTAAACTTCCCCACCATGGTCCTCAGGATGAGAGGCTCAATACCGTATTGGCACAGCGGAATTACTTCATGGTCGGCACGGGGCAAGAAATGTGGGCTCACACATGCAACAGATGCACCAAGATCTATCAGGGGGAAGACGGAAACTGGTGTGCGTCCGGTTTAGTCCTCTGAGCCCGGGCCTTTGCTGAATAACATTGTAGACCGAATGTCCGCAGGTGTCCATGATGGCGTGAGTGTTCGCCACGTTGCGTGCAGCGTTCATGGATGCACCGATGCTCTTCTCTCTCAAAGAGACTTATACTGCTTCGTACACCGCAATTTGCTCAAGGTCTGCTGTATTAAAGGCTGCGAGCAGGATGCCGAACCAGGCTTCCGGACTTGCCAGGACACCAGCCATCGCACATTTCAGACCACCGCGGAGCAGAAAAATGCCGCGATGTTCCAGCTTCGCTCTCGCCTCCGCCGAGCTGGGATTTCTCAGGTTCCACGCGCCGGTGCCGTAGATCCGGACGAGGATAACGATCCGGTCTTGGACGAGGATGAAGATGAACAAGAGGACGGGGATGCTGCTGCTGCAGGCCCTGGACAGCAACCACGTCTCAAACGTAGGATTTACCGGAACTGGACTCATAATGAGCAGCTCTTCGTTCGCTGTTGTGGAGTCATCATTTCCAGAGCAACTTTTTTCGGCTCGGAAGGCGTGTCCGGTATCAACGTAGGCATTTTCTTCTTCAATTTGTCCCGCTTTGATCTTGAAATCCCTGCAGACCTTCCTCAAAGCAACTTTCCCACCAGAATACCCTGGGTCAAAGCCTTCTTACATATTCTACGATAACAACTGTCAATTCCTCAAGCACCTTCGGGCAAGCGATGACCATTATTTCGACGATGTGGGTCTGCCCGTGGATGTCTTCCATTTTCGGTCCAAACATACCGATCGCGATATATTTTGTCAAATCAACTGCAACCCTGCCAGGTTTCGCGATCTCATCGGGTCCGATGGCACATGGGTCTTCAACTCCTCCGCTGCGGAACAGGCCAACGTCTGGTTCAACAAGTTTCAGAACGTGGTCCAGGAGATGCCTGTTATTCGGTAAGTCCTGTCCACTTCCAAAGACCTTTTCTTGTTAATTTTCGTCTAGTTATACTTTCTTTTTGGATGAGATGATTGCATTGCGCAATAGGGAGGTCGTTTCTGAGCTAGCTGCACAGGGTCACATGCCTCACTTGCTTTCGGAAGGCTTTCTTCGGGGCACATCGTCAAATGGAAGCATTTAGATTGCATTTAAACTAAGACATAATGGAATATGTAAAATAAACCAGCGGATAAAAGTGTAAAGTAGACGCGCGGGATAAAAGTCTGAGGTGAACGTGCGCGGCGATGACATGGTGTAAATGTGTGAGGTGTATTAAAATAAATCAATTTTATGGCCTAAGATTCATAGCATGTCGAATTCTAGCAATAACGGCGGCCCGAGCAGCATCACGCTCACGCTTAGTAGGATGCTTCCCGGAGGACATTGCATGATTATTGTGGTAGGAGTTGTGCCCAGGCATGATCGATGCATGGCGAACACGGCCATTGAAGCACCTAAACCCAAGGTTAGAGAAAATAGTTATTGGCATAATTGAAGACACACCAAATAGTGTTGGACTGGGTTTCAATAACGAGTCCGAAACCAAGATAACAAAAGTCCCATTCATGTTTTGATTTGTCGGTGCCTGTCTGCTCGAGCTGAACGCAAGGGTAGCACCCACCAATGCACTCCTTGCTGGCGTGTCTTTGTTGCACATCCTCCAGACCTACGTCTCGATCTTCATGCACTGAGGAAATATAATTTGTGCATTCAAAGCAAGTCAGACCATGGCGCCCCATACGCAGGACGTCGTCAGTGTTGGTCATGGCATTGATGTCTGAGCGCAGTGACGGAATGATGGATGTGCCAAATTCTACGAGAACGTCGCAGTCCTGATAAAAATTAAGTGACATATAACTTCTGAACGACATGAATGTTACCACTGCGTGGCGAAACAAAGCCCGAATGTCATCGGGAGTATCGCCGCGATGACAGGCGTATGGCCCATACACATCACCTTTGACCCCACCCATCGGCTGGCGAGCGCCGGCTGCAGTCATGGTTCCGTATGCCCAAGCCTGCATAGCTTCACGCCGGCGAACACCCCGAACAGTTACTCGCCGGTGATTTTCGATCAGCAGCCCTAACGTCTCATCTGACATTCCCCCGTAGCGGACACCGCCTACCTGGAATCAACCTCAGCGCACAAATCATAAAGAAACAGCAATAAACTCACTAGGATATCTCGCCCGTCCTTTTCCCATATAAAACGAGTGATGTCCTTTCCACACCGGTTGAATGCCTCCGGCCTCGGCCGTACCCAGGTCAAGTCAAGCTCTTCTGGGTTCACAAACGTGATGTTGTGTGGTTTGGTGGCTAAACCGTCTCGACGTTTGGGCTGCAACGTCTATTAGCAAACTGGAAGAAGTTGAAGAGGGAGAAACATGCGAACAGGAGGAAGAGGCTGCAAACGATCATGCTCTGGAGCACATGTCAACGCTGCTCCCACTAGACGCTCTGTATCGGGTCGTTCTTTGACCTTAAGAAAACGTATACAGCGGTCTTCCATTTTTTCATCCTTGCACCGCCGGCATTGCGCCACTGCAGCACGTGGTTTCAATTCCTCTTTTACCTTTGCCTGTTTCGCCGCTGCTACTTTAGCGTTATGGCTCAAAGGGGAGGCCGCGGCTTTCTTTTTCTTGTCGGTATGCTTCGCCTTCTTCTTGTTGAGCCCCGTCGGTGCAGAGGTCGAGGAAGATGCTGTCGGTGTGGACGTAGACGTCGAGGATGGAGGAAATTGAGCACGGTGAGCCTCCGTCTTGGCCCGCTTCAAAACCTGGCGATAAGCCGAAGTCTCCCGGATTACGGTGGCTAGTCTATTGTCCAAGCCGCCCAGGAAGACCCGCGATTTCTCACTTTCAGCATCACGCAGTAGCGGCGTCTCGAGTATTATTCTATGAACCTTCTTCGGATTCCAGCCTTCGATTTTCTGGGGAGTCATCAGTATCAATCAGGATGGAGGGCGCTTGGGGCTTACTGGGTAATTAAGTGTTCTGAGACAGGGTGCAAGCCATGTGTCCGAGTAGAAGCGAAAACATGATTCGGAGAGCAGGAAGTAGGCGGTAAATGGGTTGTAACCCCAGGGGTGCATGCGCTTGTGCGTACTGATAAACTGGAACAGCTCATGCACATCACGGTGCTTGAACTCATATTCCGGGTCCTCGCGGGGGCGTCGCTGAAAAAACGCTTAAGTTGGGCTTAACCGAGTGTAGAGGAAGATAAATACCCGTGCATACTCCGCTTCATCAATTGTGGCCTCGTTCCATCTCCCGATTAGCTCTGCAAAGCTTATCTTCCAATCGTGAACACGGAAACTCCTCTCAACGTCAGGGTGTGAGGTCTCTATAAGATTCCCGAGCCGGCAGATCCACTTCAGTTGCGCAAGCAGTCCGGAAGACTGGCGAAGAAAAAATCAGTCATCTGTCATTATAGAGCGAGAGATTAACTCACCGTTAATGTTTCCTGGAAAGTTGGGGACTTCCAGTCATGTTCAGGAAGGTCGCGCATTTGGCAGTAGGCGTCAATAACATCCTCGGGAGAGCGTTGGAAAGAGTGGGGACTGGCGACAGGCTCAAAAAAAACGGAGAGGTGCTGATACCAAAGAGCAGGTAGTTGCGCAATGGGTATTTGTGTTGGAGGCGAGGTGCTAGGAATGTACGGTGGTAACTGTGCTATCGACAACGGCTCCAATTGGTTGAAGTCAGGAAGGTAGTCTTCGTCGTCAGAGTTGTACTTTTCTTCATCGTCTTCGAGGTTGCAGTCGCTGGTAGTGCCATCCGCATGATCCTCGTCCCTGGTTTTCTTGCTTCGTTGTTCGCGGACTTCAATGTCCGTCACGAAGGAGTAATCGGGTGGGGCCATTAACTATAACACAGTTAGAACTAGACCTAGAGGAAAGGAAGTACTGCCTACATAAGAGCGAAAGTTTTGATTTTGTGCAGTCTCTAAAACCTCTTGGGCCAAGGTGTTGCCGTCCTTGCTTCCTTTGTACGCGATAACGCGGATAAAGACGACCTCGAGAATGACAATCCAACCGACCCGCCTGGCTTCTTCAGGCATCGCGGCAATGATTTCGCCGCCGAGAGCAAAAGCGAGCCAGTCATCACAAAAGTCCAACTATGAGGATATGAGCTGCCTTGGTATTGTAAGGATGCATTCATTACCCATTCCTTGGTTCCAAGTTTGGTCTCGAGTAGTGCCCAAAGGGCCGCGCCGTGAGGGTTGCTGACTCCTGTGGTGCTCCGCAGTCGCAGTGTTCGCGTTTGAGAATGTAAATATTCTTGCAAAGCCTCCTTGAAAGGCGTGCTTTCCGCCAGCCTCTGGTCATCAGCATAGGGATGCAAGCGGGGAGTCCAGAGCCTTTGAACTGGGGGCGCCATTGACCCAGTCGAACATCGAGAAACAAGAAGTTTCAGTGGCGGTGCCGCAGGGGCATCCCAACCACGCAACGTACGTTGATTGAATTATTTCATTGCATTTAAACAGGACTACAAGATTACAAGATCTCCTTTCGTACTACTGCTACTTACATGGATTGTATATCTACGCGGTGCAGGTGCATGGTGAAGTGGATAGGTGCGGCGGAGACAGGCATCCGCGAAGTGGATGGATGCGGCGAATGGACGCGGCATGGGTTTGAGGTGCATCCGTCAAGTGGATGGACGCGGTGGAAGGGCGCGGCGGACGTGCGCGGCGGAAGACCGCGGGGGAAGAGCACGTTGGATGGGCACAGTGAACGTGCACAGTGAGATGCGCGGGGGAAGGGCACGGCGGATGCGTGCGGTGGACGTGTGCGCAGGATGGGCACGGTGGATGCGCGCGGTAGATGTGCGCGCAGGATGGGCACGGCGGACGGGCGAAGTCGATTGCTTCGGGGTGGGTACGAAGTGGATCCGTGAGGTGGATGTGTGCGGAGGAAGGGCGCGGTGGAAGGCTGTGGTGGAACATGCGCAGTGGATGTGCGCGGAGGAAGGGTGCGGCGAACGTGCGCGGCGGAAGACCGCGGGGGAATAGCACAGTGAGTGAGACGCGCGGGGGAAGGGCACGGCGGATGCGTGCGGTGGACGTGCGTGCAGGATGGGCGCAGTGGATGCGCGGTGGATGTGCGCGCAGGAATGGGCGCAGTGGACGCGCGCGGTGGATGTGCGCGCAGGATGTGCGCGGCGGACGTGTGCGGGGGGATGTACGCGGCGGACGCGCGCGGGGGTGTGTGTGCGGGGATGTGCGCGGTGGACGCGCACGAAGGAAGGGCACGGCGGATGTGCGCGGTGAATGGGCGCAGGGAACGTGCGTGGTGGACGTGCGCGGCGCAAGTGCGCGGTGGATGTGCGCGGACGTTGTGCACGGCGGAAGAGCGCGGTGGCGGCGGAAGGGCGCAGCGGATGTGTGCAGTGGACGTGCACGAAGGAACGTGCGTGGTGGACATGCGTGGCGCAAGTGCGCGGTGGACGTGCGCGGCGCAAGTGCGCGGTGGATATGCGCGGAGGTTGTGCACGGCGGACATGCGCAGTGGATGTGGACGCGCGCGGGGGGGATGTGTGCGGGAATGTGCGCGGCGGAAGGGCGCAGCGGATGTGCGCGGTGGACGCGCACGAAGGAACGTGCGTGGTGGACGTGCGCGGTGGACGTGGGCGGCGGAAGGGCGCGGAGTACATGCGCGGCGGATGTGTGCGGCGGAAGGGCGCAGCGGAAAGGCGCGGAAGACCTGCGCAGTGGACGTGGGCGGCGGAAGTGCGCGGTGGATGTGCGCGGAGGATGTACGCGGAGGATGGGGACGGCAGAGGTGCGCTGTAAAATGGGTCAGATGAGAAAAAGTAAAAGAAAAGGAAACTCACCAATGCAGCGGACTCGCAAGTCGTTTGAATTTGTGTGCAGAGGACTCGCTCGACGTACGCAAGCGCCGTGGGGGCGGAGAAAATTTGGGCTGGGAGAAAGAGAGAAAAAAGGAGTCAGCGGATTCTAGAAAAGGGAGGTAAATTTTGAAAGAGGGAGATTTGGGGCAAGGCGAAGAGTGCGTGCGGAGGAATGAAACACATTCCACCCCACTTCACACTTTATCCCAAAAGGAGTTGAAACATGAAAACTAAACAGAAAAATTACTCACCCCTCTCGCCCAGTATGCTAACCACATACGTCACGCCCGTGCGCTCCAGCAGGTCCATGCTTTCGGCAAAGGCGAGGTCGGCAATGTCGAGGTGGGGGGTGATGAGTGAGAAGGAGCGCGGTGGGGAAGGGCGCCGATTTTGTCCTGCGTGGGGATCGGAGAAGGCGATGGATGGGGGAGAGGGTGGGTGAGGTGCTATGCAACGACGTCCGCAGCTGCATACGGCGTCATGCGCGGTGGAAGGACGCGGGGATGGGCGTAGCGTATGGGCGAAGTCCATTGCTTCGCCGTGGGTATGCGGTGGATCCGTGAAGCGGATGCGCGCAATGGAGTGGTGCGGTGGGTCGACGTGCTCGATGACTCCGTTGCACACCTCTGTATGGACGGCGTTGGCGGGATTGTACGGCGTGGGTAGAGCTCGTGCGGCGGGCATACACGCGCGAGGTGACGAACAGGCCGTTGAACGAAAAACTAGAAAATAGAATGAGAAACTGCCAAAAAAAAAAAAAAAAAAAAAAAAGGCCAGAAAGAAGACAAGAGGGGAAAGGTGATAGAAAGGTGAAGGTTGGAGAGGGGAAGAAGGGGGAGCAGGCAAAAAAGGGGGGAGGGGTATGCTGAAGAAAAGAAAAACTCACACAGATACAGCGCGTCTCGAGCGCGGCGTTGGGCGAATCGGGCGGGGTACGTCGTCTGAGGCACAGACGGCTGTGCCTCGAATGCGTTACCGCCGGACATTCTTGAGGCGCGCGCGGTACGTTATCTGAGGCACAGACGGCTGTGCCTCGAGTGCGTTACCGCAGTTTTGTGATGCTAGCAGACCTTGGGTGCTGAAACCAGGATGTAAATCAAAGGAAGACAGGCCAAAAAGGCAGAGGGAGGAAGGGGGGAGGAAGAGAGGGAAAGAAGGAGGGAGAAGGGAAGGGGGAAGGCGCGTGGAACATGAAGTCGAAAGAAAAAAAGGGAGAAAGGGCGGACCTGCTGCAAAAGCCACCCTCTCTGGGTCCATATCCTCCCTTCCCTCAGTGCCTTTCCCTGCTCTCTACCCCTGTACATCCTCCCTACCGGCTGGCCTGACGAACGGCGCTGAAGCGGTGGACCAGTCGACGGCGTTGTGGTGGCGAGAAGAAGACGTGGCGTCCGGGCCGGAGTGGGCCGGCCTCACGTAAGGGATGGATTTGTGGTCGTGCGAGGTTGCGGAAGACGGAAAAGAGGTGCGCCTCTGTGGCCGCGGGAGGAAAGGCGGTGGAACGCGGGTGGAACGCGTATCGAACGCGGGGGGAACGCGCGTGTTGAATGCCACAGTGCAGGAAAATAGGGGTGCCAAGATCTGAGAAGGAGGTTAGAGTCGTGCGGGGCCAAAGGGCTGCATGCATACCTTCTGGTGACATGCCCCAAATTGAATGGTAAAATGGGACCCAGAAAAGAAAGAGAGAATAAAACCAACCCTCCAACTCTGCAGCGTCCAGACCATAATAGTAGGACGAGCTTGACCGGCTAGACAAAACTGCATGTGAAGCGGCGAGTGGAGAGGGGCGGGTAGTGGTCAAGAGCAGACCCGCCAAAGATCAACAAACTCACGCTGATCGCATTTATACGGACACGTTGTGTATTCATCACGTGATCGTCGTTTGTTCTCACGCCTCGAACAATTTTAGAAATATATATATTTCGTTCACTTCTGGGAGACGACTGTATTAATACCTAAAAGACGGAGTCCCCCTGGGACATTACAAAGGTATGTAGTGAATATAAAGTAGAGAAAAAGGCGCTGAGAGTGAACTGGACAGAAAAGGAAGGTGTGATCTCTTGGCGGTAAGTAAAGTAACGAAAGTGGGTAAAAAGGAATGAGGCTGTAAGTAATACCGTATTTTAACATCTACTTGATGGCCTTCAGAAGCTCCGCTTCGAATTTAGCCATGCCAAAAATTCGTCCGCCGTCGACAATAGCTTTAACTCTGGCGTTATCCTGGTGACCAGCTATGACCGTGTACGCATTGAGTGACTGCTTGATCCACTGGGGCTGACGCCGAAACAGAGAAGCAAAATCAGCCCTGGTTATCAGCCTGTCTCCAGCCATTCCCGTTTCCGGCGTGATTGGCACACACTGGTATTTAGTGCAGACCCTGTGCACCTCGGTTACCCATTCCACCAGCTGTGTGACCTTGCGCCGCGCACGCTTTGACTTGTTGTCGGATGACCGAATCTGATGAACAATAGCGCTGTTCCCAAACTCCTGCAGCAACCAAGCAGCTGTGAGGCGCTTCATCTCATGAGCTACATCTTCGTCAAGGTTTTCCGCGTCGTCCGCATCGTCTCCTTCGTCGTCTCCGTCCTCTCCATTGTCGTTGGCAGCATCCATCTCGTCCCCAGATGCTTCAGTGGAAGGAACAGTGGGAGGAACGGAAGCACCGGGAGCAGAGTGTGGACGGTGTGGACCTATGGCTGGAGCAGCTGCTGGAATGGGGCGACTGGTGAACTTGTAGGCACGATGAGTATAGGCGGGAGGATTGCTTTCGTCTTCCTCGCCCGAGTCGCTATCCGCTTCAAGCAAAGGCTGATAAAATAATTAAAAGGCGGTGGAGAGTAGACAATGATAATATTACCTGCTGACCGATGCGTCGGCGCATCATGACATGATCCTTGTGCGTCAAGGAATGGTCATGGTCATTATAGGGACGAACTACCAACAGGAGACGGAGGGCCTCAGGGGGGCCAAGCACGGGCAGCAGATGGTCGCGAGGTACGGTCCACTGAGCAATGTCTTCCTGAGCGTGATAAATCATCAAGGGTCCAAATTCTTCGAGGAAGTGGAAGCCGGGTAAACACCAGTAAACAGAAAATGTCTTGTCTGCGCAAAGACATTAGCTTAACTTTCCCGGAATGAGAACAACAAGAAGAAGGACTTACTTCCAGGGAAATGAGACTCGCGTGTCATAAGAGACTGGGTAACAGCCTTGCGGGCGTTCACCGCAAAGGTTCGGGCAGAGTCAGGAATAGGGTGGCACGTGACAAGAAGACCTGTGCTATTGATAGGGTAAGGGCGGTCTTCAATGAGCCTCAGTTCGAGCTTGTTGTGCCGGAATAAAACAACTTCATGTTCATCACTGACACCGAGATTGAGCGTCAAGACTTTGACATGTTTCTCGCGAACGTCACAAATTGGATCTGAAATAATTTCAGTATGGGAGCTGTAGAAGACGGTGCAAATAATGAACCAAATGCAACGAGGTGCCAGACAAGTTCCGCGGTATACTCTTGGTAGGTGCCTCTCCAAGATGTAGTGCTAGCATACGAAATCGCCTCTTGAACCGGAGGGGGTACAGCTGCATTACTGTTACCAGCGCCATCCGGCATAAGGATGCTTGGGTTGGCGGTGCTGACAGCGCCGGTGTTGGTGACAGGGTTTGCCCCGATGGCAGGGTTCGCGGGGTTGGCGGCACCTGGCTGACCGATAACTTGTGGGTTGACGGTATCGCCTACGGCAAATAGGCAAATAAGCATTCGTTTATACATAAGACATTCCGCCGTTACCTGGGATGACAGGAACTGTCATATGAATATCACCGTGATGCTCCTGGACCCCAGACATTGCACTGAAAGGTCTCTCAGGAGGTGTCGTGCTCTCAGTCGAGGAGACAGAGGAAAGCGAGCTGAGAGAGCCACGGCGCTAAAGAGATATTTTTTAAACACACACAAAGGTCAGTAGCAGAAGAACGTACATCATGATGCAGCTTGGGAGCTGTGATAAGGCCTTCCTCGACATATTGGCGAAGCAGAGTTTCGACCGAACGAGTATTGTCCGCATCATGGCCCAGAACGAAGGCCCAATCAACAGTGATCTGGTCTGCATCGAGCAATCTGGCCACGGCGGGAAAGGTCTTGGTATTGCGCAAGCTGGTAACACCGCGGTGAGTGCGAATGATTTTCTAAGGCCATATTAATAATGATCAAAGCTCTTGCGCTACACGAACCTTGACATGGTCAAGAGTCAATTTTTTGTTTTCCTGCATCTGGAGAACGCTAGTGATTATTAGTTTCATAGAATAAATACGGGAGGAATAGCGCACAAATAGGCAGAATTGAGAATGTAAGACATGGTCCAAAAGTAATATGAGATGCGGTGACGGTTTGGGGAAAGTATGTGTGTATGCAAGTGCGGTAAATTCCGATCAGCTGTATAGGTGGAGATGAACGGATGGAAAGATGTAGCTAGAATAAAAGACCACACTGAAACTGTGTGACGAAAATGGTTAACGTTTGAAAGCAGTACTTTTTACAATCTACTGCTATTTGCCTCTACCCTTGGCGCCCTGGTAATTTCTGAAGATATATAGCCATTCACCCTCGGGGGTTCTTCCCTTAGCCACAGCTTCCTTTTGAGCCTCCCTACTGAGAGAACGCCACTTGCCAACATTTTCGTAATAAGTTGCGCTGACAAAGGTTCTGTTGTCAAAACCGTCTTTGAATTTGAGCGGGACGGTCCCTGCGCTGCTGGCAAACATGGCGACAAAAAGCCCTCGTGCATATCGCAAAAATACTTCAAGGGCCAGGTTTTCTTTGCCGAGGACGTGCTAAAAAGCGTAGAGATTCATCACGGCCCATAAGCATGGACAATAAGACATACCTTTTTTTCGTGAAAACATCGAGTATCTCTTCTTTGAGGGAAGGGACACTAGTCTCATCGTCCTGTGAGAGGTCGCTGTTATAGAGGTTAAGAAAAGTAAGAGCCTGAACTTTGATACGTACATCACATCGCTGTCAGGAGGCGTTGTGACACGGCTAGAGCCCTGAGGTGAGGTTGCTGTCCCGAGAGCAAACACAAGGGGCTCAATTGGAGAGATACTAGCAATAGAGTTTAATGAGAAGCATCGTAAAAGCAAACTGGAACTCACTTCTGGAAACGTGCCCTTTGCGTTGCGGGGGTAATGTCATCGGTAGTAAGTGACAACTTGCGTTTAACCGGTGTAGACGTTGGGCCGTCGAGACAGACAGTGACGTTAGGAGATCTCAGGAAGAGGGGTGTGTTGACCTTGATGGTTATGGGAAGATTTGTGCGCATCCAACGTTTGTCCGGGGACCAATATGCATAATTTTGTGCAGCAGCTTCCCCGCCCAGGAAATCTACGATCACAGGCGCATCTCTGGGATGAAAGAAAGGAAAATTGGGGGCAGCGACCAGGAAGACCTCGGCCGCGACATCATCCTGAAAGAGGGATCAGCATGAGAAAGATAGAATAGAACGTATAATGACACACTTTGATCCACCACTGCACCTCAAGGGTATGTGTCGTGGCCTTTTTATACGCTGCGATTTGATTGCTGGGAGTGTGGACTGGAAAGTCGTCGGTGGTAATTTTGGCGGCATACGAAGGGTCAACGGGCCGGGCGTACGCGCGTGAGGGCGGGACCGAGTTGGGCGAGGAACTGAGGGAAGATGCGCGGGGGGTTGAGGGACCAGGAGTTGGTGGCCCTACTGTAAAAGAGTTGAGAGGAGCCATCTGAGAGAATTTGTGGCCGGGTGCTGAACAACTGCGAGGAGACAAGCGACAACAATTTTTGCAAAACAGTTGGACGCATTGGGAATGCCGCGCAGATTTGCAAGTAGGGTTTCCACATTCTTGCAAGGGACGGCGGGTTCTCGCGGGAGAGCCAAATGAGGACGCCGCAGGAGCTGATGCCAGCAGCGACGACCAGTCCTGCGCATCTGGCAAGCCCTCAAATGCTCGTTGAACGGTGTCGTTGAAGTAAAAGTAACGACACCCAGCATTGGGGGTGAAATCGTTTCGCATGCACTGTAAAAGTTAGTCCTGACAACGTGCCGAGGAGAGGCAGAACACACCTTTTGGTAATAACGACCTTCGTTTTCGGGTGTGAAGTAGCCAGTGCTGCACATTGGCACTGTAAGGAAGGCCTCTTTACATCGAGGACAGACCTCCTCCGTCACCCCGGAGTTGGTCTCCATGCCGGCGTGAAAAGAGTCTGCACAGATTGTTGATGGTGCTTGACGATGTTGGTGCCCGTACTTCAGCCATAGCTTCCAGAGTGGGGTTGGAGAGAATGAAGCAAGGGTCCGTAAGAACTGCCGTATCTGGAAATAATGAAGTTGCAAACAATGAAGTGAAAGAGCGCATAGAATGTTTAGAGGCTCTGCACTCTAGTCTCGCAATGAGGTGAAGTCCGGATACATCCAATTCAAAGGTGGGTCACCGAAGTAATGTTCAGTGGTTGTGATTGGCCAATACTTGAAACCAAGGATTGCAACAGGACCGCACGTTAGAGCACTGGAGAAAGGGACAGAATTGAAGGCATGGATTCAAAGGCAGAAACCAAATACTTCATTGGCTAGACGAACTAATTACCCGGGTAAATGATATGCACTGTTTCGCCGCATCACTCCATCGCACCGATCTGCCGCACCGAACTGCCGCACCGATCTGCCACATCGAACCGCTGCAGCCCTCTCCAGCGGAGACTGTCCGGCGGAATCTCTGCCATCATACTAATAACTCTTTCTCTCTCCTTGAAGCAGCTCAGGGGTAAGTGGCTTTTGGTTGTTGAGGTCCTGGAGGATCTGGGATGCAATGTCAAACTCCAGAACGACCTGGGCAGGTATCTCTTGAGAACGGGCACTTTGCCCCGTTTTTGAAAATTCCGAACGGTGCTAGACGTCCTTGCCAACCACGGTGCTGCCAAACACCAGCCTCTACCTTGACTCTCCTTGACTCTCCTCGCTCTCATCTCCTCCCCTCGACTATTCGCAACCTCCTCAACAATCCCTCTGGGCCTTCTGCGCTGCACCCCGTTCATCTCCTCCCCTCCAATCTCCAAGCCTCCCAGTACAGGTAAGATTATCCTGATCAAACTCCGTGCGCTCTTGGCTAATCAAAAGACCTGAGCATCAGTGGACCCACAAGGCTTGCTCAAGATTGGGTCCACATGTATCACATTTGGGCACCCATAACAGTGTGCGCCGCTATCCGCTGTAAACAACACTCGAGCCATCCGCATCTTCTGGATACGGATGGTCGTCCTTCGCCAACGAGGCCAACGTTTTGACATTTGACTGTCGACGGACGGTTTCCTGACCTTTTATCGCCCTCACCCCCTTCCTTCTTGCGCTGCACGTCGTCTTTATTCCCGCTCACCGCGCGCCATGAGCCCAACGCAATCTTGTACAGTGCAGGATGCTCAGGCTACACCATGCAATAACCACTATGTACACTCAGGCCCACACCCCGATACGCTACGACGCACTCATTCATTCAATAACAACTACGCAGCCCCGCCCCCGATGAAACGGGTGCTCGGGGAACAGACCAGAATGCTGTTATATCCGCGCACGCAGATTTCTTTTTTCCCGATAATCGGTTCCGGCACTATCCTGAAAAAAATGTTATTCCATGGTTCCCTGCATGGTCTGATGTCACTTCTGTCTTGTGCGCTATGACCTCGCCTTGGCCCTCTCCCTATCTCCTCGCTCCGACTTCCCGTCACTCATCTCGGGAACTTCTCGAGCTCGAATCTCGGCCCTTTGCTCGGTCATCGCCAACAACTCCAACACACACCTGAGTTGTTCTCTCCTGCTTTGGATACGCCTCTAGTCTCCTCTCGGCTCGTTATCGCTATCGCCCCGATCCGACTCGGGTTGATCCCGATCGTTCCGATCTTCCCGATCCGGTTCGGGTCGACACCTCTCCTGTCGATCTCTCTCGGGCCTTCACTAGATGACTACTCACAACTATCGGCTATACTCTTGTGTCGCCGATCTCGGCTATCCTGTCCTCTCGCCCCCCCCCCGAGCGATCTCCTCGGACTCGGCTTAGGACACTCCCCTTCTCGCAGCCAGAGGCTAGTCAGTCGGTCACCCTTACTGAGCTGTGGTGTTCCGAGAATGGCTGATCTTCGACATCTGATCACCCGCCGGTTCATGGCTCGACTCCGTTCTGGCATTCCGATTGGATAATCCTTCCCTTGTGGCTCAGTATATAACAAATGCTAAACTAAATGCTAAAGCTGACAAGCACGATGCTTCGCTGCTTAAGCCAAATCCGTGGATAAGGCCTCACAACTAACAACTACTAACCAAAACTAACACCAAAACACCCCTTTCAAGGTCTATCGCCGACGAGTAAAGATGCTTGTCCAAGATTACACGAATGTACTTCCAAGGACGAGGACCAAGTACCGAGATGGTTTAAGTAGTCTTTTTATGAATTGCGCTGGTTAAGCGTGAAAACACTGTTTGTTCGCCTTGTCAAGTGCAGAACCAATGTCCTGAACGCCTGAGTTGACTTGTAGATATTACAGCTTCTCAGCTTCGATTGCGATTCTCTTTAAGTAACCAATTCGGACAAAGTCCCTCTTCGTGCACAACAAATCCTGTGTTCTCTCGCCGTTTTAACTTTGTCTGGAACCCGTTGTATAGTATCACTTTGTCTGGTAACCACAATTTCGTAACTCGGTCCGTTTGGTTTAAGGGTTTCGCAAATCAATGCCAGTCAACTTGTTATATTCGAGCTACTCCGTGGAGGTAGTCTTAGCGAAACAAGCCCTAGTCTCCCTTGGTGCGCAGGCGCTGGTAGCTGCCGGCTCTCTTGGGGGAGATTTCGTGCTGTCCTACTAAACTATGGCTCCCTTATATACATTTCCTACATACTAGTTACATACGCGCTATTATCATGCGGCGGTTATTATCCGAGCTTTAGTCGGTCCATTACAGTCATTCTATTCAGTCGGAAAGCTATCCGACTCCTTTGTTGCATTTAAAAGCGGACCAAGGTTTCACTTGGTGCCTAAGTCGATCGATCACTTAGTAAGTCGTTTTGTACCACCTCACACTCGAGGTAGCCATTTATCCCTTAAGCAAGGATCCCTTGGTTGAACTCAGCCAATTAATAGCTCTCTGTAGACACCAATATGTTTGTGGTTCTGAACATGTAGTTCACATCATCAATAGCAATCTTGTTTTAGAAGGTATTGATCGGTTCCTTGGCAGTCCGGCCAAGTCGAACATCCGGCACAGTGCTTTAACCAACATTGAGTTAAGTACTGCGGCAGATCATGTGATCGGGCGCGTCGCGTTAAAGCGAACAAACAAAACACAACATTTCGAGAAGCCAGCTTAAGGTAGGTTCTCCCTTCAGCCCAATATTAGACAGAGTGGATATGTACTAATCCCTTGATCAATTAGACCCTGTGGTGGCTTCTGAACCATTATCCAGCCATGCCTAAGTCATGCTCGACGTCAAACTCCTTAAGCAGTATGTGAATATTCTGCTTAAGCGGGTCGCGCACAAACTGTGATTACCACAGTAAGTCCTTTAACTAACCGTGCAGGATGACACGTTAGTCCTTGTTTAGGCTATGTGCGCGCATTAAGATGGTAAAACGACGCGATTTCTGCGTGTTCCAATACACGGCTTATCATCTCCCCCAATTTTAAAATCTTGACTGTCCCCAGTCAACCAGTTCCTCTTGTCTAAGCAAGTTTTGCCTTTGACTGACTCCTCCCATTTTTTTATTATCTCAAGTTCACCTCCTGGTTATTTTACCAGAGGCCAATTCATGTTGTGCAATGCCGGCAACAGCACCCAATTTTTCAAGTGATTTACACTTAAGCAGGACTGTATTAGTCCTCTATAATTTATTTAGATGCCCTTAGGGCACCCCAGTATTTATCCAGTAAAGGACACACACGTACTCGGACGTGCCCAGAGTACGTGTCTCGTCACGTGTGGTCGAGACTCGGTCTTGTCCGAGGTTTCACCACCCGCGGATGCAAATAGCCGCTTAAACGTAATTTAATCGAGGAGCCAGAGTTAGCGGTTTCCACCCGATTAAGGTAGTTTAAGCCCCTGTCCCGTGAGTCCTTTAAATTCTCCTCTGAATTTGCTCCCCGGTGACACCCAACTCGAAATTTTCAGAGTCCTTGGAAGGCTCTTAATCGCGAAAACTCGACACCCGCTTAGCGATATTTTTGGTTCTCCGTGCTATTTTGGTATGTTTTTAGCTTTGGAGAACCTCTCGCTTATGCCTGCGGTGCCTAGCTGCGCCAATGCTTCAAAAGCAGGGAGGGCTCAGCGGGATTTCTCCCACACCCCCCACTTCTCTCTCTCCTACCACCACCACCAGCGACTTGTTCTTCTCTACCCCGTTCTCTCTCTCTCCGTCGTTCCCTATGTCGACTCCCCGCTCCAAACCAACTCCCAAGCGCAAGCCCGAGGCGTCGACTGGCACGTCGACCGCCGCTGCACCGACTGTCACGTCGGCTGCTCCCACCTCGACTCCCACGTCGGGTGCTCACGCCGTTTGGGGCCCCTTCAACCACCACTCAGCCGCGGACCTCTCTCAGTTCTTGCTCGAACCTCCAACTATCGATAAGACTGACGAGTCCACACTCCGGAAGGCCCTCCACCAAGCGATTCCCGTCCTGGTAAGTCCGATTCCGCCCGTGCCACTTAAGTTTTTAGCTAACGACACCTTGTCTAGCTCTATTGAAAGGAGAACTTCGGCGGTCTCAACCTCCCGAAGACGTTCCTCCGCTTCATCCAACCTCTCGGCTGGATCCATCGCAAGCTCAAGGTGGTCCCAGTTGGCTGGTTGGAGTTCTTGCCACCCTTGGTACGTCTTGCCCTTTTTCACTCGCTTTAGCGATCGTTCGCTTAAGTTCTTTGCAGAACAACACGCTTGAGTATCTCCCTGCCAACTTCAAAATCCCTTTCGTTCCACCGCCCGTCCTCTCTGAGCCTCCTGCTCTCAGCAAAGGCGTCCGGATGTGGAACCTCGACAAGGGCGACTTCGTCGAACCCGCGCCGCCGCCCGATCCCAAGTCGAAGGCGGGCTTAACCGCCGCCAAGCTCAAGGCCGAGGGCGAGGACGCTAAGAAGAAACTCCGCGCTTCCGCGCCGGGGTCCTCCAAGCCCACGCCCACCGCTTCCAAGTCCGTTCCGCGTCGCCCTGGTCCTGGTGTCTCTGCACCGGGAGCAGACGAAACGCCGGAGTGCTCTCCTTCCCCAACGCCTGTCCGAGGCAAGGGCAAGGGCAAGGCTAAAGCCGAGGCGCCCCCCGCTAAGCGTACCACCCGCTCGGTCGATGGCACCGCGCTGCCTAAGCGTCCTCACAGTCCCGACGCGCCACCGGTTAAACCCAAGGTGCGTCCTCTTTCCATTCATTTCCTCAGACCTTAAGTCTCACTTTTCGTCAGGGTACTAAAGCAGAAGGGATGCCAGCACCTTCGGCTAGCAAGAAGGCTCGAGGGGCGCCCCCGCCACCCGTAAGTCCTTCTGCCCAATCTCTACTCTTTCCTCTCTGACCGTTCTTGCTTTAGGATAACTTTGTTAAAGTCACCCACATGCCCCCGCGCGACAAAGGCGATCCTGCGTCCAAGGCAAAATACAACTGGGAGATCGACGAGGACGAGGTTGTCACCGCGCTCGCCGACGCGGTGAAGCAGTTCAACATCGACAAGCCGCCCATCAGCGGTAAGTTTCTCCCGCTTAAGCAGACCCGTACTGACATTCCCTTTTAAGTTGAAATAGACTCGTCCGCCGCCAACGTGGATGTCAATCTCAAGCCCTCCCTCAATCGTGGCATCTTGTGGATGGTCCGTCAACGCCGGGGCAAGCCCTTCGCTCGCTTCTTCTCCAACATTTCTCCGTTCTCCACTACTCGCCAGTCCCGTGCCAAGAAAGGCCAAACCAGCCACGAGCCGAAGTATGCCCCCATCCCCAAAATCGAAGACCAATTAGTCTATGAGGCGGATCTTTCCGAGGCCGGTATCGTAAGTTCACCGCCTTAAACTTATTGCTTAAGCGGCCTAATGGCTAAAACCTTGCTTTAGCCTCCTTCAGCGTGCGTCACTTGCACCATCCTGCAAATTGACTGCACCCGCATCGGCTTTGGTTCGTCCTGCGTTCAGTGCCAGCTCTTGGATGCCCGCCTCTGCGACCACTCCAAAACAATCGAGGAGCTCATTATCTTCCACGCGGAGATCGCGCGGAACTATGCTTTGGCTTCAGACGGTGCGCTATCCGCGACCATCTCTATTATTTTACTAACAGCTTCTTCACAGTCACCGAGGTGATCCTGTCCGAGCTCGTCGCGTCGTGAAAGCGTGCCCAGACCGCCGCCGCGCTCTACCGCGAGGCGTCTGAGGACCTCCGCATGCGCTTCCGCTGGTTCGTTGCCCATATGTTCAAGTGCATCGACTTTATGGGCACGGACAAGTTCTTTGAGCGTTTCGCCAACACCGACGCCTCGCCGACCGTCCGCCGCTATGTCCAACTGCTCATCGACCAGTTCAACTGGGCCGAGCTCCCCAAGGAGGACCGCTCCGACCGAATCCCGTCGGGCTACACCAAAGTGGACGCCGACAAGTTCTTCCAGCTTAACTTCGACGCACTGCGCCTGGACGACTTCGACCGCATCGACCCCGACGACAAAGAATACACCCTCCAAGTGGTGCTCGAAGAGGCCGGCGCCCCCTACTGTTATCGTGACGGACACCTGTTCACTCCGAAGAACGGACGCGTCGCTTATCCACCCACCGCCGCCACTCTTCAAGACATCGCCAACGCCAAATCTGACGGAGGCTCCGGCGAGGAGGAGGAGGAGGTCGCTGCCGAGTTGCAGGAGGAGGAGGAAGCTGAGGTCGAGGACGTGACGATGGGCGCACCCGGTAGGTTTCCCCCTTCCCTTAAGTCCCTTTTCCCCTGAGCTAACCTCTCTTTTCCAGACGACGAGACCGAGGAGGAGGCGCAGGAGGAGGAGCCAGAGGCTGGGCCCTCTACCGTCGCGGTAAAGTCCCCTGGCCGCCGTTCTCTTCTTAACCCGTCTAACTCTCCCCGACAGGTAAAGTCCAAGAAGCCGGCCGCCAAGAAGGCCGCTCCCAAGAAGCGCACTTCTTCTCGTGGCCGCCGCTAGTTCTTGCCTGGTCTCTGTCTGCTAGCGCTCGTTTCTTTTTCTATATTTTATCGCAATATCTCGTACTGCCGCTTTTTGTACTTACCCTTAGCCACTCTACGGTCACTTTAGATTATCTTCTCAGATATGTGAGTGTTCCATCGTAGTTTCAGCTAGTATAGTACCACTCTCTGTAATCACTTGTCTCTCGCGGCCTTAGGCCAACAAAATGTCTATCACCCCGACTTGGGCCAATTTGCTCGATTCCAACTTAAGCGTGAATTAAAATTTCTCAAAACTGACTTAAGCCAGATTGATGCTTAAGCAGGAGTCAACCGTGACACTAGGGGCAAAGACCCAGGCACATGAAAGCCATGTGCGATAAACGCAGGTCCATCGCAGATGGACCGGAGATATCGCAAGGTAATGTGTCAATTTGACAATAGTTCTTTGCTGGACAAAGGGTGGACAAAGGCCAGACAAAGGGCAGGGGAGGTTTCCCAGGTGTGGGGAATCCTGCCCTGAGTTGATCCTGCTCTTTGTCTAACCTTTGTCTCATCTTTGTGCGATAAAGATCCATTGTCAAATGTCACAATATCTCCGGTCCATCTGCGATGGATGTGCGTTTATCGCACATGAAATCCATGTGCGTGGGTCTTTGCCCCTAGTGTGAGACACGGCAAGATCTTTCGCCGTTATTACCGAGTCTTGATCCGATCGATGATCGCCGACTCGGCCTCTTATTTGCTGCTGCACAAAGACCAACTTTAGGTTGTAAAGGGTCCGCGTTCAGCAGAAGTTCAACCAAACGCACAAGGTCGAGGTAGGCTAAACCACCCTTGTTATCCAGTGTCTCAGAAGCTGAGCTTCTCCATTTTTACGCCTAAAGTCCCGCTTAAGACCTTAGAAGGGGCTCCAGCCGCTTTAGCCGAAACCTCCGCTTAAGTGGAGTAAGTACCGCCTCAAACCCCCTTTATTTGCAGGCTATGCAAAACAGTACAACTCCTGGTTCAATTTTGAGTACTTAAACCAAGTGCTGCCGCCACCAACCCTTAAGCATGACTTCCAAAGTTTCCTTTATCGTCCGCCTTGAGGAGTTCGCTTCTTACATGCTCGAAGATATGAAGGTACGCCTTAAGCATCTCCCTTCACACCACCTTCCTGAACCATTTTCTAGCCCAAGAACGTCTGCAACCTGTGTGCAATCCGAGGCGAAGCTTGTGTCTTCTTCGCCTGGGGCCGCTCGTGCGAGAGTTGCGAAGAACGCTTCTCCGCCGACTGCTGCTATCGAAACATCAATACTTGGGAAGAGTTCCGCCGTTCTGACGACTTTAATCCCAACGGTACGCGAGTTAATTGCTTAGCCGCCTATTTTCGCTTAAGTGACTTTTGTCTTAAGCTGGGAAGTTCGGCCGCGACATCGTCCCAACGGACCGTCTGTTCGACCATATCCTCCCCGCGTTCCACCTTAACGGTAGTGTGTACGGTAAACGCCTGTTACTTCTTAAGGAGAAGTTGAACCTTATGACCAACTTGACGGAGGTCACCGATTTGCATAACAAGTGGGCGGAGGAGGACTATGATTACACAGCCCTCTACTTCGTTCGTCGTCGGATGGAGGAGTTAAATGATGGACTTGGTTGCTTCACTTGGATCAACAAGTAGATCTAATTCAATAGATTCAATAGAAGACTTTAGCACGAGAAACCTCGATTAGGGGGCTCCCACACTAGCTCTATTCAATATCATTTATCCGGTTAAGATATCCGAGCTGCTTTTGCTTTTGGGCCCTGCCCGCTCTTTATCTGTAACCCGCTTCCTCTCAGAGAGAAATGGCAGCTTAAGCCATCCCTTGATAGTTGTTGGTGTTTTAGGCGCGTCTGCACCAGGTACGGGGTTCGGCCAATCCCCCGCTAGATACCACCGGACTGAGCCCGGCTGTTATGAGCCGTGTCGCGGGAGTGGGGTAGAGGGACAGTCGGCCGGACGAGCGGGAAGTACTCCGAGATTACCGGTGGTTCGGAGCGGTCTCCGAGATACCGGAGTCGGAAAGGAGGACCGGCGGAGCTGATTGACACAACACCACTGGGGCGCAGGGTGAGCGTATACTGCCAGGAATCGTCGAGACAAGAAGGACAGAGTCTAGAGGAGTCAGGGAGATGTGGGGAGCGACAGACACCACTTCGGAGGGAGGGAAGCGATGTTTATTAAACTAGTGAAGAACAAGAAGTAAACTAGCGGGATTAAATAGTGTAGAGTCTTAATATAATGTAAAGGAGATAAGGAGGAAGCATGTGGAGGTACATGTGGAGAAGACAATAGGAAACAATAAGACATCCAAAAGCGGAATGAGAAGTTGGATGAAATCAGGAATGCTTCGGATAATCAACATGAGGTGATATGTATAAACTTCGAAGCTTGGGGAAGAAGGAGATGCATGTGGAGTGAACGTTACCATTGATACTGAGGTCCAATGACCACGGGAATCGTGCCGATCTAGTCTCCGATATTCCGGTAGTCTCCGGTGTTCCGGCGGTCTCCGGAGTTCCGGTAGTCTCCGAACTCCGGAGTGAGCCGGAGTCGAGCAAGCTTTACCGGAGTGTGATAGACGTGAATCGGAGCCTTGGCGCACGGATATAACAGTATCCCCCTCTTGGGTTTGGCTCCCATGCCAAACACTTCAACCGGAGTCAAAAATATTCAGCAGATGTGAACCTAGAGGTTACTGATACTTCAAGGACGAGTAAAATGGTTGATGGAGAGATGGAGGAAATGGCCAATGAATTTTGAAGAATAGTTTTGAATTTTCTTGACTTGACTGCTCGAAATCGCTGAGTGGTCACGTGCCCGGACCGTGCTCCGTGGTCACGTGCTCGATGCCGTAAGTTGACACATCGTCTCTTTCTTTCTCTCCGCCACTCACAACCGGAACCCAACCGCAACCCCAACACCATGTCCAACGCACCCAACCCCCAGAGCGGAGCAGGAGGGAATGGAGGAGATGGACAGGAGCCAGGAGCGGGGGGAATTGGAGGAGGAAACGCCGGGGCAGACAAAGGGAAGAAAAAGGCAACGGTGGAGCAGCTGCGGGACGATACCGCCAACGAGGAGGCCGTTGCAGCGGCACGCCGCAATGAGCACCGAGACTTCCTGCGGACCCAAATGCGGGACTTGGTGCGGGCTCCTCAAACCACTAGCCGCGGTGAGTCGCAGCGACGACTGGCGGAGCTGCAACTGCTCCAAAATGATTTGACAAATTTGGGTGAACATGAGGACGTTGAGTTCCTCATTTTGGAGCTCACCAACCCAATGCGCGGGACTCCGGGCCCCGAGGACCTGCCGGTTGACACGGGCGTCGAAACCGGTGGTGCTGAGGGAGGTCCGGAGCACGAGGGAGACGACGAGGATAGCGAGGAGGAGGAAGCGGATGAAACGGAGGTCGAGCGGGGGCGGACTGGGCGTTCCGGTGATGACCGGAATGAACCGTCCGACCCGCAAGTTGGGGGGAAAGTTGGATACGACCATTTCGATGGAGAGGATCGTGAGTCCTTATTGATTTTCTTTTATCTGAATGTTTTTTATGAATTAGAACTGATTTGAAACTTGCAGGGTGTGAAAAATGCGCAGAAATCAACAGCGACTGCATTCAGCGCCGCGATTCGAACAAGAAGACGTGCGCCCGCTGTGCGCGCAAAAAGGTGCGGTGTTCGTTCAACCTGCAGACCACGCGCGTAAACAGGCGCGCACTTTCGCGCCAAGCGGGGACGTCCCGTAGAGTCTCCGGTGGCTCCGGGCGTTCCGGTCACTCCGGAGTCAAACGGCAGCACTCCGAGGCGTTCTCAACCAACGAGGACGGCGGCCGCTACGTCCGGAAGACGTACCGCGGCCAGGAGGTTTTCGTGCCGGAGTCGCGGTGGTACAAGGGTACCACGTCGCGACCGGCGGCGAGTCAAGCAGCTCCTTCGCCGCACCATCGGGAGCTCGATCCAGAGCGACCGATTCTTGGTGCGGTGGAGGAGTTGTATGATTACGTGCGCCGTTTGGAGGAAGATAGGATGAAGATGGGGAAGGAAATAGCAGATTTGAAGGGGATGCTCAAGGGTGCCCGGAGACAGATCCAGGGCGGTGTGGAACGGAGGGAGGAGCTGAAGATGGAGAACGAGGAGTTGAAGGAGGAACTGGCGAGGATCATGAGGGAGAGGATCACCATCCCACAGCCCGAGGTCCCGTTGGGGTTGATTCTGTTCACGGATGACGACCTCAATTTCGCGTTAACTCTCAACGACGCGCGAGACCCCACCGACGAAAGCGGAGGCTCCGGCAGCGATATGGACGTCGACTCCGGTGCGGTCTCCGGACCGGCGGTTGTCTCCGGAGCCGGTGCAAGTTCACCGGTGCGTTCGGAGACGGAGTTGTCGATGCCGCCAAACTTGGGTGATGCGGAGTGGGATGGGGGAAATCGGGAGTCGTCTCCGACTCAACGCGGGACGCCGCGTTTGGGTCGGGAGATTGTTGCTGCGGCCCCGGGAAGTGCACTTTCTGCCCGGGCGCCATCTGTCGAGGAAACGGCGCGACCGCCGACCTCAACTTTCGTCTTGAGAGCTGGCGATTCTGGCAAGTCTGTTCGCCGCCGCCGCGCGCTCCCATTAACCCCCAAGGCCGAGCCGGTTGAACCGAGCATTCCGGAGGCGTCAGGAGATGGAGAGGAGACGAGCGGTGGGGATTCCGGTGCAGCGGTGCAACCGGAGACGAGCGGTGAGGACTCCGGTGCAGCGGCGCAACCGGAGTCTCCTCGTGGTGTTTGGCCGACGCCGGAGCGCGAGCTGCTGGAGCAAGCCGGCCAGGAAGACTTGGAGCTCGTTCGCTCCGCGGCGAGGTTGAGTGTCGCACACACCGACGACGACATTCCGGAGGAGTTGGCGGAGCAACTCGATTCGGCGATGGACGTTGATGCACCGGAGGCGACTGAGAGTGGGGAGAATTCGGGTGAAGGGGACTCTGGGAGCGCGGTGAAGACCGAACAGCAGGACGCGCAGATCCCGGCCCCAGAGGTGGTGCAACTGAGGGAAGAATTATTGGATGTAAGGACGGAGGATGGGGAGTTGGTGATGACAACGACCATATACATAATCGACGACTAATGTACTTGTTTTTTTTTTTGCTTTTTTTTTCTTGATGTTTTCTTGAAGCCAAGTGGCTATAAAATGTAATTAGACTGTTTGCTGCAACGAAACAAACCGGAGTGATGGGGGATAGGAATTTTGAGTGTCGATGAGGACTCCGGATATGAACCACCAGAGGTTACCCGACCGAAGCATGATTCCGATACTCTGAAGTTCACTGGAAGGTTTCGGAGAGGCGTAAGTACTTGGAGGTGCCTTGGGCGTTGTACGGAAGTAACGCCGCAGTCTATAGGAGGGAATGTTGAAGGTTATAGCAAGACAGCGAGGGTCCAGGAACGACTGTCGGTCCTCCGGTTCCGGTTCCGGACACCGGAGATCGAAGCCAATGCCGGAGCGTAACACTGAGTGCAAGAGATGCCCGAAGGTATAGGAAGGAGTGTGTGGGCAAGGGACTTCGGTTTATCTGGCGAAGTTAATGTATGTTGCCAAGATCCAAAGGGAAGTGCAATGGATATCTGTACACCGAAAAGCCAGTTGGTCTTGGAAAAACTGAGCAATGCTTGCGTCAACTCCGACTATCCGACCAACAACCTCGACAAGAAGTCTCCGGAGTGAACCGGAGTACGACCGGAGGTTGCCAGGGTAAGACGGTGCTTTAGGTTGACAAATACACGTGCTCGGAGTCAGAGTTAAGGTCACTCTGACCAGTGTTTGAGCATTTCCAGTACCAGTGAGGTGTATTCATGAGGTCCGGTGGATACTCCAGCACCAATGTCGATGCGGAGTCTGCTAGTGTCGACTGGTTGTCTAACCACAGATTCCGGAAGGACGGGGAACGACTCCGGAGATTCCTGCAATGATGCCAGACCTTCCGGTCAGCTATCCTTTTTTTGCGAGGAAAATTTGATTCTTGCGCAGAAATTGTATGGGCTTATCCCCCTCTTAGGGTAGACTTCCCAAGGCTACCGCGAATCATCTGAGAAGTAGAGTCGGTTTGGCTTAAAGCCGGAATATGCCATAGGGGCAGGGAATTCTCGGAGAAAAGTGATTTTTTCCGGGCGAGTGAACACTCAATCCGGAGAAAATGGCCGTTTCTGGTGGTCGTACACAAGCATGCGAGGTCGCCAAGGATAATTGTTGCCAGAGATACTCAAGCAATCTTGGTGAGCGAGCAAAGCTATAGTAGAAGAGTTTCGCCGGCCCGAGGTGCCGGAAACGAAACACGACCAGGATGTTCGACTCCGATGGACCGGAATCGAAGATATGGGCGACCGGACAAAGCTGCAACTAGGGCGTTGCGAGCGAAGTCTCGAAGACCCAAAGAAGTGCCAGATTGTCGTTAGAGCGGTTTTCCGGTACCGATTATTCGACCGCAGGGGACCGGAGACCGCGACGAAGGTCAAGAACGGAGGCCCGATGGAGAAAATGTTGCTAAACGTTCTCCGGTAAGCTCTTACCCAATACATTGACCGTGCGAGGACTCCGGAGCACAAAGTCGAAAACCGGAACGGTGAATCAAGGGCTTTAGAAGAAAGCGTAGTGGGTTCGGTGGAGTATGTTTATTAGACGTCCCCGGTGAACATGTTTCCACGTTTGCCCAAATATCTTTTTTCCCGAGGTTATTGATTTGGCCAACAATCGACATGGCAGATGCACGGAGGAAAAAGGATAAATGAGGGAGAGACCGCGGCCAAAGGCAGGCGTCTCATAGAAAATCGATCCTAGGTGAACGAGAGCAAGGTGTCGAGTTCTCCGAGGGATCGAGAAGCGAATATACTTCATGAAGGATTCCGGCGGAGGTGCGGAGCATCGTAGCAACCGCAAAACCATTCCGGAGAGGTGCTCGCCGGAAGGGCTTAGTGCCGGACTTCCTATAGCGAAGCGGAGTGTGGCCATTTGGACACCGACCGAGCGTCGAGGCAACGGAGTAACTCCGGAGGGTCGAGCTTTAGGTCCGGAACGTTCGGAGGAACAAAGATGGCGAGTAGCCGGTGAAACCGGAGGGAATTGGGATTCCAGAGGTTTCATTTTGGTGAGGGCGTCAGAACTGTCGGTGTTGGCACTAAACGCCGGTCCCTTGTGGGAACAACCGAAAACAATATCCGGCATAATTGCCGGTCGTGTGCACACTAATAACCCCAGGGATTAAGGATCGGATGTGTTGGAAACCATCATCTTGCAATCAACGGATGCGGGTGAGAGGTTTGCCGGTTCCAGGGTCCAGAACGATGGAGGAAATCAAGAACGATGACGCGATGTCGGGATGCGGACATCACCAAAAGGGGATGGATGACAGATATACTGCCGATTAATGGATGAGTGTTGCCAAGGGAAAATTCCGGAGGGATTTTGCCAGAGATCTCGCGTACGAAGCCAAAAACCTTCTGAATTTCACATATAAGTACAGTTACAGCCAGTATGAGAGACGAGGGAAAATGTTCGTAGCGGGAGTTGAATCCCGAGGCAATCTCGGAGAGATATGATTGTTGAAATCGTTAAAACTTGACTCCGGAGAGCGAGTGGTCGTAAGAACTCAACTCCGGAGAGTGAGCGGGCGTGGAGAACAAGAGAGCGGAGGTGTGGACAGCTCATATGGTCAGGATAACAGGTTAAAGGGTGGCTTGATCCCAAGGGCTTAATATGTTAAATCTGGGCACTTGCCACACAGCCACATACCCCTATATATGGCCTCTCCGGGGCTCCCGGCACTGTTGTTGGCGGCTCTGGAGCCGTTGGAGTTTGAATTAAAATTGATTAAAGAAATAAAATCATATATTAATGGAAAAATAGTGGATTTCGATGGCTCTCCGGTGTGGGTTGGTCCTGATGGCTCGGCCATTGCCTTTAAATTGATGGCTCTCCTTATAGGCATGCTATATTGGGTCACAATCGGTGCCTGGTTGCCATAAATGCCGTAATTGGCAGAAAAAGACTCGGCTCCGGGAAAGTATTTCGCGTTTTGCGGGCCAACGAGGCGACCGATCGAAAAGTGCTATTAATGACTCTTGTAGCCCTTGATGAGCTCTACAAGATGGGCATAGGCATCAGACACTTTGCGAAGGACCTTCCTTTTTGGGACACTACCACTTCTCATCCCAAAAAGGAAATTTTTGATATCCGCCCCTTCCTGGCACATATTTCGATAATGAAACCCTACAGACATGTTCAAATATGTCCCTTGAGGCTAAATGAGACACACTAGAGCCTGTCAGAGTGCAATAACAGGGTGAGAAAAGCGAAATTTATTTATTTATATCCTGGCCATAATACTCTCGATATATAGCACTATAAATCGCTCTTGGATGCCCAAATTTGTTCACATAGACTATAAGAACATGCTGCACTCATATTACATGCTATAGCAATGAAAACAGCACAATTGGTCTACAAAAGCTAATTCTATTTTGGCTCTATTCTGCACTCCTCCAGAATGTCATGACTCCCCAAGTACACCTTTAAGGATTGAATGATGTGTTTACAATGGAAAAAGGTGTGTTTATGATCCAGGGGGCCCTATACTTCATGATCTGAGGTGTTCTTGTTTTGTATCATTGTTCACTACATTCAGCATACCACAGGGTGATGGATGATGATCTGGAGCGTTTTATTGACTCTTCTGGCACACATAAACAGTTTTGGGCTAGAAAGACAGCCAATATAGCATGAGAAAACTCGAAATTGTAAATGAGATATTTGGATCATTTTATGAATAGGACCCCAAGGAGACGACATTGTATGGGATAGACCATGTAAATAAGCTCAGGCAGTTTGAATGATTCAGAATATGCTTTATTTCAACTGTTTTGGTGGAGTTTTGACTGAATACAATTTCCGAGCATTTGAGCCCAACTCCAAGTTTTTAGTGCCTATGCTGTTCATAGTCCAACACACCATTTGGCCAAAACTTGACCAAAACACTTCAAATCAAGCTCAATGTAGGTCAGTGAGACTGTCTGTTGCATTTACCATTCTCTATATTGCCCTAAGGGGTCTCCTTGGTGCCCTATTCATGAATTGATCAAAACATATTATTTACAATTTCGAAGTTTCCCATGGTATATTGGCTGGTCTTCTGGCCTAAAAATCATCTTATATGTTAGAATGGCCAGTAACAGCCTTCAGACAATCAGCCATGACCCTATGGCATACTGAATATGGTGAACATAAATATAAAACAAGACCACCCTAAATGATGCAGTATTGGTTACCCTGAGTGACATGGTCCAATCTTTATGAACATTTTTTTGAGAGGCCTTACATCATGAGGGAGTGCATAATGGGCCAGAATATAATTTTATTGTATAGCCAAATTGCGATGTTTTCTGTGATTATACTATACTGTATGATATAGATAGTAGCCTGGTAGGCTGC